>JACJUY010005047.1:0-37352 GCA_014220935.1 Platorchestia sp. MABIK
AGAAAGTAGTAGGTGCTGAAAAACAGGACAGCAGTGAACCGAAAAAGGTGGCCCTTAACATAGCAAAGACATTTTATGTCGACAATAAGAAGGCCTACCTAACTCTCAGCTCGGGCCCTCACACATTCCCCCTGAGAGTGCTAATTCCCATAGATACAATAGTTGTATTCCCCTGAGGAGAACGTAGAAACCGTTAGGTTGAAAGAAGTTTTTGAAACATCATACAAATTGAAGAAGAAAATAATTGGTACTACAGAGCAGTTAACCAAAAAAGTGCCTTCAACAAAATGAAAACATTTGCTCCTTTCGGTAAAAAGCCTTCGTAACCTTCAGCTTGGGACTTCATTATCCAAAATTGATGCGAGAGAGATGAGTCTCGAGTCCCAACGAGCAAGCTTCCTCAACGCATCAAATGAATTCAAAACTTTTATTCCACGATTTGAAATTTAAATGGTTTCTCGAGTCGGGACTACATCAAAACAAAATGATTAATTTTCATGGGAATCATCCACTGCTAGAGCAGACTTTAAAATAATGAAACGTAAAATACCTAACATATCCTTGAAAATTGGATAAAAATGACGAAAACCTGAACTTTGAGCCACTCGATAAATCTCCCCAAGGAATCCACTCACTGAAAAACAACCGCAGTTAGAAAAGTACGCCACATTCAGCATAAAAATAGGACAGTGTGCCGTATTCCGGTCAAAACAGCGCACAACACTGCGTAAAAGAAACACATGTCCAGCTGAACTTGAGGCAATCGGATTCCTTTCCGAAGGCCACCGATCCCATTACGATTGAGTTTGCGTTAATATTTACGCTACAATCCCAAGGTTCCAATCCAACCCAAACATAATTACTCGCACGCGAGAACTAAAAGAGATCACGAAGTGAGCCAACAAACATTGTAGCTCGCGAGGGAGGCTGCTTCACAGCGTCATTGTGTACGTCGTAAAGCAAGATGACTACACAAGTCCGACTCGCTCGCATCAGACCCAGGAAGCTGCCTCGCTAGCATAAGAAATGTAAGCAATCTTGAAAAGTTTCGAAAACTTAGGGGTGATGAAACTATGGGGTGTGCCAGCACAGTCATAAAGATCTCCGCATGCACTATAACATGAAAATGGGCGCATGATTATGCAAACGCGCTCATGAATGGAGATTTACGAGTTGCACACAGAATTGCCTACTTTCACACATGTTTGCATGCTGGGATATAGATTTGCATGGTGACATACAGATATATGCAGGTGCACGAAAATAAGCGTACTTGTTTAAAGATTCAAAAACATAGTGATTTGCACACGAGAAATGAATTCGTGATCGAGAATATGAATTCAAGCAAGATAAAATGAATATGCTCGCAAATTTATGAACAAAATTGCTCATTTTCACGGTCGAAAACTCGGAAGAATATATCTTTGGAGACATCATCTCGAAACCAATAAAAACATTGGTTCATAAATATTCACGAAATTGAAAATCGAGACCAAATGGAATAAAATTAACATTAAGGGAAAGTTTTTATAATTGGATGACCAGGCCTCCGAGCGTATTGGAATTTAGCAAACGCCACGAAGCAGAGTTTTGGATTTCACCAAGTGTTGAACTGGTTTTGATTCTGATTTGAAATTGATTCTGATAAATGACCGTTGAAGTGAATTCGCAAAAAAATATTTCCATGCGTCAGCACAGGCCTAATTGGACTTAGAAAAAGCTGTTGGACTACAAACATATTTATGCAAATATTCTCGAAGAGAAGGCGATTTATTCACACTACTGAAATGTCTCGGAATAAAGGATACAATTTTCTTGTTTAATGAAGTATATTTCATTTTACGTAATAGTATTACTATTATTCATGTATATTTTTCTTCGCATTCAAAGAAATGAGCTCAAGAATTGGGCCAACAGCAACCTGAAACAGCTTAGCATCGAGACTTGGAAGAATCACTCTGTAGGGAGAAGAAGAGTCTGAAAAATATTCAGAAAAGCAATTCAAAAATGAAGAGACAAATAAAGCAAAACTTTCATTTCGCAAAATATATTCTGAATCATTGAATCGAATTATAATGACAAATCGAGTTTCATGGGATGGGATTTAAAAATTAGTAGAGGTAGAGCCCACTCAACACGTGTTTTGATGGGCAAGATGTTTTAGAATGGAAAACTCAGAAGGATACAGATCCGATGAAAACAAAGAAACAAAATTATTATTTAAAAGATTATTAGATTAGATTATTAGTTAGTTTGAGCCTCCCTATCCTCAACAAATGAGATCCAAAGAGAGGAAGGAAGAAGGCACCATTTAGGATGGAGTTAAGGGAACGTGGAATCTATGCAGAAAGGGCATAGAAACAGTAAGATGAGAAAGAAGTTCATGAAACAAGATCAAAGTTGAAGAAGAAAGTAGTAGGTGATTGAAAACAGGACAGCAGTGAACCGAAAGAAAGTTGGTCCGTAACAAAACAAAAACCTATGTTATTTTAACAAAAAGGAAGCCTACCTAACCTTTGGCTCGAGCCCTCACATTGTCCACCTGGGAGCGCTAATTCCCATAGATACAATAGTTGTATCCCCCTGAGGGGTTATTATTTAAAAAGAAAAGATTTTTGAAGAGAAGCAATCGTAAAAATTAGAGCAAAATTTCCCGATGTAAAGATAAATTGTGGAATACAAAATAAATTTAATGGAGGTTAGCAATTATCGTGTTGAACATCACGAGATAAAAGATTAGTCCAACCCGTTTATGCTAAGAAAATAGAATTTAAAAAACAACCAAAGGCATGCAAAATAAATTAACATTCAAAGAAGCAAACACCAACAGCGCTGAATAAAAAACATATTCCTAACAAATGCAAAATTAGATTTAGAAGGGCATCGCATATCCCGGAATTTCCAGCAACAACAATAGCAAACAAGATGGTCAATATTCGGTACTCGGGAAGTTGGAGCGGAAGGCGTCTCACTTGCCCAAATATTTGCCAACAATCCTGCCCCCTGCGCACAATCACAGCCATCACGACGAAAATAGGAAGGATGCTGCAGCTTTCGATGCCTCAATTGGGCGGCCGGAGGGCACACAATGATCGTACTACGAATGAAGGTATTATTATTTTATAGAAAGTTTTAGCCTCCCTTAACCACGATAAAGATGTTCCAAGAGAGGAAGGAGGAAGGCATTATTTAGTATTGAGTTTAGGGAACACGGAATCTATGCACAAAGTGCACAGAAACAGTAAGCTAAGAAAGAAGTTCATGAAAAAAGAAAAAAGTTGAAGAAGAAAGAAGTACGTGCTGAATAACAGGACAGTAGTGAACCGAAAAAAGATGGTCCGTAACAAAACAAAAACCTATTCTGCTTCAACAATAAGGAAGCCTACCTAACCTTTAGCTCGGGCCCTCACTTAGTCCCCCTGACGAATGAAGGTAACGCTTTTCCGAAATGAAGGAAAGTGTTCCGAAGTAACGCTTTTAGAGCAGCATCTGGTGAGAGTGTGTTGAAATAGAATTATGCAGTTGGAGTGGGCTGCAAGAGTAGCTTTTGAAATGAACGTATTGAAAATGTTTGAAATAGCCACGGGAAAAATAGTTCATTTTGTATCGATAGACATATGTCAACAATTGAGATGAACGGCACTGGCGAAAGAGTGAATGTACTTGTAGAGGATTTACACGCTATCAAAAAACTAGGTGGGCTATTAAAATCGTGAACATTTGGTTAAGTGAATGACTGTGTTAGAAAAAAGTACAAACGCAAATTGAGGAAGTAGATTCGCTAGTAAGCGAGCAAATACGCGTTTCAAAAAATGATGCGCCAGAAAAAAACAGTTGGCTAGAAATGCACAAACGCTAGTAAAATAAGCAAAAACGCTAATAAGAGGGCAAATGTGATGCAAAAGTATGAATTTCACAATCGTAGAAGTATATAAACTTGTGAAGGGCAAATACATGTTCAGATGACCAAATGTACTAGTAGATGAGTATACATGTATGTGGAACACTGAATGCACTCATGGAAAAGTAAATACTTTTGCAGGAGGGTAAACATTTTTGTCTCCTAGAATGCAAAAACCTTATTCGATTTTAAAGTGAAAGGATACGAAAACCATGAATTGTTCAACTATGAAACTCGACTCGTGAAATATCACAATTGATGTATTTGAACCAACGCACCAAACGTGGGTGGCTAAGGTAACTTTCAAAGAATACCAATACGACCGTCAGATGAGTGTTTCTGAGTTCCACCTCCTTCAGCGAAAGTAACTACTCAAGTTTCAACTCAAAGTGTTACTATGACACTGCGAACATATTTATAAAAGTATGAAACCACATATATAGGCAACTGTGAAGTTCAACCGAGATTAACAGCATTGCTAATCATCGAAACAGAGGTCATCGATATGGTCTATTATACTTCTCGATGTGAGATAGAAGAAAAATTTCATATTTGAATCACATAAAACTCCACAAGAACACACCAAACAATGGGTAAAACCTCGATAAACTTCACCCTGTAGTCATATCGGATGAGGAAGTTCATACGTACGAATTTGACCTTGTATAAAACAAAAGTTGGATGCATTTTAGTTGATAGTACTTCAGCATCATAAAATACTTTTTTTCCTATTTTAGTTCAGTGTTACGAGCCAGTCTGATCGTAACATGCTTATGAAAGACAACGCAATATACGTTCAGCCTACAATCCAATTAGGTCAAACCGCATTCTTCCGACATAATAAAGGCTCAGCAGATGCAGGGGGAACCTGTTATCGGAATTTGTTCAATGCAAAAATTATCGAGTCAGTTCACTGTATTGAGTAACGCTAACTCGAGTCTACCGCGCGAGTCTTGCTAGAATAAGGCGTAAGTTAGGCTGCAGTTAAAGAGGAGTGTGCAACGATGACCAGCCACGGAGACTGGAACGCACGCTAGGAACATTGAATTAAACGATATTGAAAAATCCCTCTTAAAAATCAGAAATCCAAGCCTACGGCAGACTGGCCCAGATGACCAGTTGATTTTAAGATACTTAACTGTGAATAGCTGCTTATTGGTGACTCAAAAAAGTAAGATCACTTAGGTAGGATGAACTAGAGCAACACTAGGGCAGGATACGCAGGATGAACCAAAGAAATTTACTCAAGACGTAAAAAAGTTCTAAGCCACGACCGACTCCCCCAATATAAGCTGTTGAATTTGAAATACTTTGTTGTGAATAGCTTTAAAATAATAACTCTTCAAGGCAAGATTTCCAGGGCAGGAACCAGTTTATATTGGTTAAATCAAAACACTTGTAAGTACTGATTTTCAGCCACGCCTCAGGTCGAGCTATTCTCAACGGATCTTCCCCCGCTCGGCTCAAAACTCCCGGGAAACAAGCAGGCAAGTGTTCCCAGACAGCTAAGACTGAACGCAGCTTCTGCGCTGACCATTAAAGACGAGAAGACCTCGAGAAAACTGTTTCCTGCAAGGCTTGTAGCAGAAAATCAATCAGAAGCGCGAGCAAGAAATGCAGTAAGGGCTCGATTTGCTAGGGTTGGAAGCTTCAGCAAAGTCTGCATTGTTCACCTTGTGGAACAGAGGATGGGCTTAGTTAGCAACCAATTTTCATTAAGTTAAAGGTAACGAGAAACTGTGGCTGGCAAGTGGTGGTAAATGATCGCTGCGTTAACGAATCTGTTTTAATTAAACAGAGAAGAATCGCTGCATTCCAGGACACGAACTTTTATTCCTTAAAACTTAAAAATTACAGGGTTACTGACATGAATAAAATGTGTCGAGTATGGCTCTCATCTCAACTCACATAAGAGCGTTGCATAACCACGGCCACTGAATACAGGAACTTTATCTCGTTATCGCCAACCATCAAAAAACAACGCCACTGTCACTTTCCATTAGAAAACAACACCACTGTCACTTTCCATTAAAAAACAACACCACTGTCACTTTCCATTAGAAAACATCACCATTGTCACTTTCCATTAGAAAACACCACTGTCACTTTCCATTAGAAAACACCACTGTCACTTTCCATTAGAAAACAACACCACTGTCACTTTCCATTAGAAAACAACAGCACTGCCACTTTCCATTAGAAAAGCACACCCACGTTCATTTTCCACTGCTAACGGAAAAGCGGAGAACATCGTCAACATTCATGAAAATTTAAATCAATCATGAAAAAGCTTCCAAATTAACTACCCAAAGTTTGCCCTATGAATGTCGCTGTGGTTCATTAGAAAAAAAGGGCACCCATTGTCACTGTGGTTCATTAGAAAAAAGGGGCACCCATTTTCGCTGTGGTCCATTAGAAAAAAGGGGCACCCATTGTCGCTGTGGTCCATTAGAAAAAAAAGGGGCACCCATTAGCGAAGCAGAACTGTACTATCACCGGTGACCTGCTGCCAAGACCGAGCGACCGTAGACATGCGTCAACGACCCAAGTCAACAGTTGTGATGTCGGAGGCTTATTTTAGACAGCCAGGCGCACGCTCCCGCCCTTTCATGCCCATATCTCTCACTTTCTGTCCTTCTACGTCAGAAATCCTCACGACACTTGGCTTACACTGTCCCCTTTCTCCAGAAGTTGTTTATTTGGGTGCCTTCATTACCGTGAGCAGGTTGGTAAAAAGAGAGCATCTCTGTTTCACGGGAAGCGAGCTTCACCTTGCTTTGGCAAAGAGTTGAACGCTAAAAACGTGTTCGCTAGCTACTTGAATGCTTCAACACTACTTTATGGTTTACGCCGACACAGACGTGAGTGTAAGAAAACACTTCACACAAATAGTTCGTGCCACACAAAGAGCTGTGTTCAGAAAGGAAATAAAATAAAAATTGCAAACAATGCAAACAAATTATTTTGTACAATTTAAATTGCATTAGTCACGAATACGTGAAACTTGAGTGTAGTTAAATGAAAAGATTTCAAAGCAAAAATTGAATAATATTCATTTGCGAGGGTCAAGCACAAAACTGTCCCTAAATTACTCGCTCTAATTCAGTCAACAAGACGAAGTTGCGAAGCACAATTTGCATCGAAATCTTCTTCGTTTTATCAACCTAGCTCTCTTGTCCTCTTGCCTTATCCCCACTTCGCTCTTCCTCTTTCCCCCCACTTTCCTCCCCCTGTCCTCCCCACACATGTCCCCCTCCGTCACTCACGTTTTACCCCCACTACTGGGACGGCCTGTCTTGGCTGGACACCGAGCTCCTGTAGCAACAATATTGAGATAACAGAGCCGGGCAGGCAACTCGGAATATTTGTGAACGAGGCAAACATTGCCGGTCCGAAGTGCGCGGTGTGTTTCCCCTAGACTAAAGCACCGGGGTCGGGCAACTGATGAAGAGCCACAAAAACGGGCGAGGGTCGGGGAAAAAATCTTTGGTGAAGCTAGCAGAGAATACAAAAAGACCTTCTGGCTCTATTAATTTCAGTGTGCTATGGAAGAATGATGCCCAAATATGAGGAACCTGAGAGTTGATGCTTGTGTATGTGAGAGAACTGAAACCACGGGGCATGCTGGGAGGGAAACTGGAGATGATCTTTGTGAAATGTACAGCTAGTCAAATAAGGGACTCGCTTTGAAACAAAATTTAATACTGCGACGAGCTTGAAATGAATGCTTTGATAGAAAACGGCAAAAAATGATTAGTTTCCAGCCATAAACGCATTGAAGAAAATAGGGTGGGAGCAACAATGTTAATGTGAATTTTAAGTGTTAAGAGCACTGATATGGCCGCGATTTTAAAAATGATTACAGAATAAAACAGCAACATGAGCTTATAGGCAAAAATAAAAATATAAACAATCGAGTAGTATCAGAAGAAACGTTAAGAACAAACAGGAACAGCAGTTAAAAAATGGTTGCGAAAAAAAATAAGTTCAAAAGCGAAAAATTTTCAAGAAACTGTTTAGTAACAGAGTATGTAAGATGACCCATGAAGAAAAATCATTTCAAAAGGACGAGCAAATAACGAAGAAGGAAACATCCGGCTTCAGCATTAATAAGTTAGCAAACCAAAATGGCAGCAGCTGAGAATTAATTTCATTGTAATACTTCCGATTGATTAAAATGCTGATTTGCCTCAGAAACGAAATGCAAAAATTAAAAATTCAAGACAAAGCCCCCAAAAAAAGCAAACACAAAAAATCAAGAACTAAATCGAACGAAACTAGTGCTAAAAAAGAGAAGGAACGTAGTGTTTGTTAACTTTATTCGAAACTCTATTCGGTAGCGACAAAGTTAGTATTTCATATTTTATCATCCATTAGAGGGATGTTGGCTAAATCACTTATCTAATTCTATTCTTTTGCTAAACGTTGAAGAATTCCCGCACAAAACCTTTACACACGTAAACCCCAATCAACAGAGAAAACAGATTCCTTCATGCACTCTACTGGACTATCACAGAACTAAGGCTATATTCCCTGCAACATCATCTCCACCCCAAGACACCGCCCACCCATCAAGTCTAACAGGCTCAAAACAAGCACACTCTCAGCAATCACAAGTCGTGTAATTGGAACCCTAAACAGAGCAAGATAATGAGGTCGAAGCAATGGAACAATTTTCCCTGACGTCAACGTCAAATACGACACAGTTCCTATTCGTAACTTTTTAGAAACTTAAAATTCCCTCGACGTGGTTTCTATTCAGGAACAGCCGGTGTGTGCAGGTTACTTGCTTGGGACAATTTTCCCTGACGAAAACGTCAAATCCGACGGAGTTTCGATATTCGTAACTTTTAAGGAACCAAAAGTCCCTTGACGTAGTTTCTTTTCAGGAACAGCCGGTGTGCTCAGGTTACTTGCTCCCTAGAAGCACGGCGCTGCAAAGCCTGTACAAGCAAGGTCCTAATCCGTGGGCTCAGAAGGCTAGCAGCACTAGCAGCGTGTGCGAATGTTTTCCACGCTTCTGCTTTGTGCTAAGATTTGGTTGGATTACCAAGGATATTCCGGTAACAGCAGGAAGGACAAATGTGCTCTGATGTATTGACTCTATCTGGTAAATTGACGCTTGAAGAAACAGGATACTTTACCATTGAAGGATAGCGAAGGATTTGTAAGAAAGAGCTTCAACTCATTTGAGAGAAAATGTGCAATGCAATGGAAGGGAAATTCGAAAAGAGCAAAAACAGGCGTAAATTGGTGAGAGGGTTGAACAAACTTCCCAAATGTACAGACGCCAACTCATTTCCTAAAGTTTATGAAAATATGACAGTGAAAAAGACGTTTCAAGCATAATATTTTACGTAGAACTGTTGCCGATTTGAAAAAAATACTTGAGAGTTATAAACAGCGAACAATTATGAATTTTTTTTCTTTTTTAGCCTAAGAAAATTAGGAGAGAGAACTGCCTCAGGAAAACCGTTGAACTTCCACACAAACTGAAAAGAAATAAACTGTCAAATAATTTTGAAAACTCTTCAAACGAATGCGCATCGAATATTAGACAAAGGTGCAATGTGGAGCCTAATGTAGTTCTTTGTCGGTTACGAGTTCCTGTCGTGAAATGTCAGTTGAAGCATATTCTTTCATTGATTTTGATCAGCAAATGGCTACAATTCCCTACCAATAAGCAATATTTGTAAACTCTGTAACTGCAAATAAAAAATCCATAAAGTCACCCTGTTTATTGAGCTGTCCAAACAATAAACTTCAGCACTGAAACAAATTTCTTTCTGTAAGCCATAAAATTCCCACTGCCTCCCAAAGCATTCATTTTGCATATCCAGAAAGAGACACGATTTCGAAGCTCCAAACATTTTTATAAAGAACACAACGGCGGTCTAAATATGGCAGGCTAGAGTTCCCCCCTTCGTAGCTACCGAGCCGTGCTTCCCAGGAGGGTCTTCCTTTCTCGGCCCCCTTCTGGTCCTCCTGAACCTCAGATATCAGATGCAAGCCTTGCAAGTTACTGTGGGTATCGTATACAACACCTGTCGGCTCGGGCATCATAGACAAGACCTTGAGATTAAAGTATCATATACATGACCCGCTGACTGAAGTATCATATACACGACCCCCTGACTAAAGTATCATATACATGACCCCCTGACTAAAGCATCATATACATGACCCCCTGACTAAAGTATCATATACATGACCCCCTGACTAAAGTATCATATACATGACCCCCTGACTAAAGTATCATATACATGACCCGCCGATTAAAATATCTTAAACAAGGCTTGCGGGCTGAGGTATCAAATACAAGACCATCGGACTGAAGCATCAAATGAATGACCTTCAGACTAAAGTATCGTATACAAAACCTGTAGGTTGAAGCATTAAATACAAGGCTTTCAGGCTAAAGTATCTTATACAAGACCTTCAGACCAAGGAATCAAACAAGACCTGTCTAGTAATCATAGCACAACAGTCACAGAATAAGGCATCAGGAGCAAAATTTAGAACACACACACACCTGCCGAAAAATAAACGCTCATTTCCAAGTTATTTCCATCTATTACTTCCTTCCTCATGCATTTTCGAGTACAGCTTGATTGTTACACAGAGTTTTCCTGGCACAGTTTAATTGTTCTATACAGCTTTGAAAACTGCTGTTCCAATTTCAACCATAACCTTCAAAGTTCCGGAACCCGGTCGGGGATATTAAACGTTAGAATTTGGTAGTTTGCACAAGTGTTTTCAAGTGGAGTAATTAGTCGCTTAGGTTCTTTTGAGACCTTCACAAATGAGATGCGCTCACAGTGAAAATGAAATCATTTCATCCCTGTAACGAGATAAGCGTTGACTTCAAACAATTTGTGAAATTAAAGAATGTAATCACGTTCGTAAAGCGAGTGTTTTGAAATTATTTGAAGTGTTTTCATGATGTAAATCAAGTTAACACTTCAGCGTATCGCACTTGATTGAAATGATTGATGGAACAGAGTGTTCCGTATTGCTGAGGTTTGCAAGGAATGCCAAATGAGAAGGCAGCGCACACACTTCTCTGTAAGATTTCAGCATACTAAACTCGCACTTCATTTGATTCTCGTTGATTTTTAGCAATAACAGATCGGGTGTGCAGACTTCTAACAACACTTGCAAAACGCTGCAACAACAACACCGACACAACACAACTCTCCTGATTTGCTGCCCTGCGACAATATTTCATTGCTCTTATTTCAACTGGATCCATTCCAGCAAATGAAGCAAGCTTAGTATTTTAATAAACAGATCCATGGTGAATTTGTCTCCGCTCTTAATCAATCAGTGATTGCCAAGCCGGATTACACTTGTTAGATATTAAGATAAGTGGCCTGATGCGAGGAGATATTTTGGTGTAAGTAAAGATGATATCATACAACTTGAAGGCCCACAATTTACTCCTTCTTCACAGTTTATGCTTGTACAAGCCAGTAAAAAAGTACTAATATGATGTAGAAAATTACATAGAGCATTGCTTGGTGTTTTACTTCACTATGTAGTTACACTAATGAATTCTTGAGAAGATTTTAAGGAAGTTCAAGGCACAAACCATAATAAAATGACGTCCGCGATGTAACTAACTTGTTCACCTGTTAAATGTTGTTTAAAATCGTATTTTGCTAGCGAATCCCAGCACAATTATTTAAACGTCACACGAGGGAGAAGCATCTCTCAGGCACTTGCTTTTCTCATGTCTTACCACAGTTACAATGAAAAATCAGCCTGCAATTAACGAAAAGCTATAAATCAGAAAACGTAGTTGAACTGAGAAATTAACTCCTAGTCTAAGAAAAATAACTCAAGCTCATGCTCTCGCAGAGCCACCGACCATGACAGCAACCCAAACAAAGACGAAATTCAATCCAATCTATGTCGGTCACCAAGAGCTTCAACGAAGACCATTCAAAATGATATCTCGCTGATGCTTCGCACGCCGAACACCAGCTATTCAAACACAGCTCAGTTTCACATCCGCTGGATGCTCTCCAATGGAATACACTTCGCTCTCGTCTCTTCGTGAGATCCTAACTCAAACGTTTAACATTTCACTTCATATATTCTAAAATAATTCTAAAGATAAATAAATTCTGTTAGTTGGGCATGATCAATGGTACACTTCCAGAGTCTTCTGACGCTAATGTTACATTGATCCGTTTAACGTTTTACTTTATTCTGAAACATGTTGTACAATTGCTAGTTGAGCATGACCAATGGTACATTTCTAGAGCTTCTGACGTAAATGTTTCATTGATCCGAAACAACTGAATCCATAATTTATTTATCGCAAGCAGTAGAAGACTCAGCTTTGGAATAAGATGTCTCTTCTGATATTGTAGAATAAATGTACAAATAAAATTAATGTTTTCTATGCTGGATATAAACTAAATTCAATGTTAAAAAACTTTTTCATCGATCCTGACTTGTTAACTTTTTTGTTGCTGCCCGTATTTCCATTATGGATATTTAGGATGTGCTGATGTATTTCATTCTATCAATCGTGCAAGAAGCATTTCAGCTTCACTCACATAATAAGAGGCTAAATATTAGACAATTCTCAACAATATCTTGCATTTAATGAAGTAGGGGATCATCATCTGCAACTCGACCACCTTCTGTGTCTATCCAAGAACGATTTAAGCACGACCAGCGTTCACTGAAGCATCATTGCAACCTACACTGCGAATGACGTCGGATCTGCGCTTTTGAAGACATGCTGAAGAGAGCTCTCGCTCTGGCAAAGACGTTCAAAGAGCTATGGCTCCAATAATGAAAGAGGTCTTGGCCGTGAGCGATGGAAGGAAACTGTCACGCAGGTCCCGAGTTGCCATCGTGGCTGGATTTGAAGTGGCGTGACAGAACCAATTTCCAGTCTTGACAAACTGAACACGCCTCAGTGTGTTCGACCCTCATTTTGGAGCCTTGTTTACAGGTCTGGCACTTGAGCAGCGGTCCCACTTATCTCACTCGAAATTCTATTTGTTCGCAAGAAATTTGTCAGAAATCTTACTGTGGGTAGAATAAAATAACCAAGAATGATTGCAAACAATGAACTGCACATTTCCTTCCCAAGAAAGTTATCAGAAATTTTACAATAGGTAGCATGAAATCACCAAGAATAACTTTATCCAATGAACTGCACACAGAGTCTACTTCATGAAGGCAAAGGAGAATATATCAGTTTTTTCTAACGAAGGGAGAGAAATTGGGCAGAAAATATCGATTGTCGGTCCCAACGGCTCCAGTGACACAAAGTAAAAAATAATCGTCGGGGCAGGAGCGTTGGCATACGAGCAAGGCTCGAGTAACCGATCGTGTGGAGCAGCGGTGAACGAGATACTCGAGTGCAAAATAAGCGAGGCAAAAAACCTATGGAAAAATGTAAAAAATGTTTAATACTAATGCTGATGTAGTAATGTAGAAATTGGCTCAACAGTGGTTTCCATGGAATAGATCTTTCAAAATAGTTCAGTCGAAGTAAAAATACAGAAACTTTACTGCTGAAACAATACTACTGAAATAATACTTCTGAAACAATGCTAAGTGCGGCTGAGAAAACGGGTTAATGAAAAACCACTGAAGCAGTACCAGTGAAATGAGAATTTTGATCTAGACATGGTGAAACAGTAATGCGGAAAAATAATGAAAATAGGGCAGGTCCAGGTGACCACATGAGCCGCATTACCTATGACTTCTTTTTAAGTCACTTATTTTATGGATCAGTCGTACCAATGGAAGTAATGGTACATGCCACCATGCACACAATGGCAGTAACGGTACACGCTACCATGCATACAATGGCAGTAACGGTACATGCCACCATGCACACAATGACAGTAACGGTATATGCCACCATGCTCACAATGGCAGTAATGGTACATGACACCATGCACACAATGGCAGTAACGGTACACGCCACCATGCACACAATGACAGTAACGGTACACGCTACCATGCATACAATGGCAGTAACGGTACATGCCACCATGCACACAATGACAGGAACGGAACACGCTACCATGCATACAATGGCAGTAACTGTACATGCCACCATGCACACAATGACAGGAACGGTACACGCTACCATGCATACAATGGCAGTAACGGTACATGTCGCCACACTCATTATCGACCTCGTCGTAACTTTATCGCATTGCGTTGTCGTATACCCGCACGTAGCCCTGATATCGATCCCGCCATTGCCACCATTGTACATTTGGACAAAGAGCTGCTGTAGACCCCGTCCCTATGACATTAGGCAACAGTGTTTGTTGCGTCTAGACTGTTACTGCAATGTTAGCGTACAGCCAACAGGTGTAATGATGGTGTACAGCCGGCAGTTGTAATGATGGTGTACAGCCGGCAGTTGTAATGATGGTGTACAGCCGGCAGTTGTAATGATGGTGTACAGCCGGCAGTTGTAATGATGGTGTACAGCCGGCAGTTGTAATGATGGTGTTCAGCCGGCAGATGTAATGATAGTGTACAGCCTGCAGATGTAATGATAGTGTACAGCCTGCAGATGTAATGATAGTGAACAGCCGGCAGATGTAATGATAGTGAACAGCCGGCAGATGTAATGATAGTGTACAGCCTGCAGATGTAATGATAGTGAACAGCCGGCAGATGTAATGATAGTGTACAGCCGGCAGATGTAATGATAGTGTACAGCCGGCAGATGTAATGATAGTGTACAGCTGGCAGATGTAAAGATAGTGTGCAGCAGGAAGCTGTTATAATTGTGTAGATTAGATCATATGAGTTAGTTTAAGCCTCTTCAACCCTATGCAAAGATGTTCCAAAGAAAGGATGACGAAAGTGCAGTCTTTGGAGCTGTACTGTTAGTATACGGATTAATTAATTATTAGCTTGTTTTAACCTCCCTTACCACAACAAATATGTTCGAAGAGAGGAAAGGATAAATCCACCATTTAGTTTGGAGTTAAGGAAATGCGGAATCTACGCACAAGGTATGTTTTCATACAGGATTTCGTGCACATAGAAACAGTAAGTTAAGAAGGAAAATCATGAAACAAGAAAAAAGTTGAAGAAGAAACTGGCAACTGAATTGGCAACTGAACTGGTAATGTACAATCGGCTTCTGTACTAGAAGTGTACGGTCAACAACTCTACAGGTCAGCAACTGCATCACACCCAGCAACGGAAACAGAAAACAAGCTCTGCGATTCTAAATGAACTTCCAATTCTGAAACGACTGCGACATAGACTACATGACATCTCTGCCTACGGTCAGTGCTGCATTGAAAATAACTAACGGATAGGACCAATGAATAGCACAGCTGTGGACCGAGCAGCTAATACTGCTAGCACACCATAAAATAGGTGCACTTTAAAAGAACTTCCCATAGCTTGAAGGAAGAATTTTTCACAAGAATTCGGTTGCTGACATTTTCAAAGGATCCGCAGCGGTTCGATTGAGTGTAAGACCGAACGGACACGTCCACCTAGGCATTAAATATGAGCCAGACGTACGCAGTAGACGGGCCTTGACCCAATAGCTTCAGTACATTACGAAGTCTTGTGAGGTGGAAGTTTGCTCGCGCTAGTCCTGGTAACGATCTATCGATTCAACTCCTGCAGCATTTCAAAGCGCTCACATTTTCAGAAGAATTACGCGCGCCTGATAGTGAGCTGTGTGAAGCGTTGACTAGGGCTTCACTGGAATGAAATTTCCAGGTGTAGTGTTGGAACGCGTCACGCTTTGTTGGGCTGGTTGCGAAAATTACTAGCCATGAGAAACAAAATGAATGAAGTCCCAGGGCAGGAGTGTCGGAACGTCTCACGTTTTGCGGGGTTGGTTGGGGTAAGGACTTGACCATGAAAAGTTAGGAGCAGCTACTCATCAGTCGCAGCATTGTTATTTTAATCCTTGAATTTTCACCCGTTATCAATGACGAAAATAACACTTAGAAGTAAAATCTCTCTTTAAATAAATTCAAGTATTATAAGTTTAACGGTAAAACTAACTTCACGCGGGATTTACACCGCTTAAAAAATTGTCAATGTAAAATCATATTTTTCAACCAAAAGTTTTGATTAATATAGTAATTTGTAAATTTAAGGAGAAAATACCGTTGTCCAATGTATTTCAAAGAACTATATTCTATAAACACATAATTTTCATCAGTTTTATTACAAATGCATTCGATGGCAAGAAAATTAAAGCATCATTGTGTTAGGATTTCAACAACACAGGGGAGTTACCCCGAAACTGCAACACATTTCTGAGAGTGCGTCAACCGTCGACGGAGTGACAGCCTCATAAAGTGAATAGAAATAGCTGTCATAGACAGTCGTCGCCCTGAAGTTCCCATTTCATTGGCAATAAAGTAAGAAAAGTCTGGAGAATCTCCTTATAAATTCAATGATGCGTATGGAATTTCTAGAAAATATCAAAGTTACGACCCTATATATTATTCTCTAATTCACAAAGGCCCATGAAAAGGTGCAATATCATTATCTGATGAGATGGCATTTCGGTAGTTGCAAAGGATATTTTGAATGAAGAACATGAATAATTTACGTTGAATTATAATGTGGTAGTGAGTTTACAAAATTATTTATATGACAATCATTGATTTACAGTGATTTATATAATCTAAACTATTTAACAAAATTATTATTTAGATTCTACAAAATCTAAGACAAAATTATTCTTTTCTGTGAAACAGATAATTCATCTATAAATCTCTCAAGTTACAGGGAAAAGTGAAAACAGCCTTCAGCAAATAAGATCCGAAGTTTAACTTTCAGTTGAGCTTTGTCAAAAGCGAGGCGCTGCTTTCAGTAGCGAAGATCTGCGACTAAAATTTCAGTTAAGTCGCGTAAAACAGCAAGCAGCTCTTCAATGAAGCTCCGTAAGACAATAAAGAGGGTTGAGGGGCGCTTAAATCTACGGAACAAATGTGATTTAGAGTCCGTAAGAGCCCGTTTTCAAAGTCGCAGCTCATTTACAGTCTCTCGGATTTGGGGATAATTCCCTCACGCAATGAGCTTCGTAGTGACTCTCGGCCGGACCAAAGACAGCACGCCAATTGCAAATGTAAAAGTCTCGTCTAACATACTCCGGAGGATAGTGCATGAATGAAGTTTCCCTTTTATTTACTCTGAGCTGCTGAACTAAAAGCATTGAATTACGTGGCTCAGTTCTGTTCATTACTCATACCATGAGTGATAAATACATTTTGCTTCCATTGTAACTGAACGTTTTTCGTAATTGTTTCTTGCTCGCTCCTAAAAGCGCAACGGGGTGTATCAGAAAAGCTAATAATTCTGAACTAATAGAAAGACAATCTCATTCGAATCAAGTGAAATTAATTTATCTTTAGAAAAAAATCACCTAATTTACCTGGGGTGCACGTCTCCATTTAGGTCGCTAATCTCGCCACTTGTCACCAGCATGCCCGACCTCAAGTTGTGTTCCAAAATCTCATCCAAATTTACCGAGTTTTTACTTCGAACGGCGTTTTTCGGCAATTTGAACGCAAGTTAACTGCGCGCATTGAGCAGGTCATTTAGTTGCTATTTTTTGTCATCTCTAGGAGCTATACATAACACACGTAGCCCTCTGCTAAGCCGCAGCATCCTACCGTAGCAGTCATTCTAGTTTTAAATAAAAAAAACTCCCATGGACACGAGATTGCGTTATTTCTTAGAAAGAAATATACATAAGATTCAAATTTCACCAACTTGAAACTCAAAAATAATGTTACAAAAATGAACAGTCAAGTCAGCGCGCTCATCTTCCACAACAAGACGTTCGTTTAGGAACGACGCGGAATTCACGTCACTCTTGTTCTACTTCTGAAGTCCACAATGCGGCGGGGCGAAAAGAAGCATGGATGCGACACTCGTAAATTCGAGAGGCAATACAGGGAACTGAGGCACAAATGCTGGTGCCGGTGCTGTTATATTGACGACGCCCTCACACTCTGCCTCTCTGAGCTGTCATCTCATGAGGGCACGTACCATGTACGTAAAAATAAATGTTTCGAGTACTCTAACATACCGATGAAAAGAAACAGTTTATTTCCAATAGAGTTAAAACATAGAGTTAAGACATTGGTTTTTAGCCAATGTTAACCGAACGGCAATAAAGGTACCGAAATTGTAAATTGACCTTATTAGCGCACTCGTGTCGTTACAAAATGAAAGCCTTACATGCTATCACGGCATCGGTTTTTGATTGATAAATACTGTAGCATTTCGAGCCTCCTCTTACAGAGGGATTGCAGCGCCATCCTTATTACTGATGTTATTTATAAAAATCCATTTTAGTTCCGAATAAAAACCTTTAAGTGTGTCAAAAACTATAATTCCTCTCAAGAAACAGCGAGTAATGTAGGCAGAGTCAATGTAATTTATCAATTTGAATGGCCTGAAGAGAATGTACATCCCATGATGGAAGTGTAATGGCCTGACTAGAGTGACACACACGACTAAATGCTTACAAATAAAGTGTATTTTAAATTTTTTACCTTTTGCGCATGCACCGTGATTCAAAATCTCTTAATGACGATTTTTTACAGAATTCATTAATTTTGTTTGATTTATACCACCGCGCTCACATGTGGCCTCTGCGAGACGAAAGATACGATGATTAGACAAAAAAGTACATTTTTAAGTACACAGGACCATTAGTGTTATTAGTATGGATAGATTAAAGGGAGTTTCTGAATGACTCCAATCACCGGTAAAATGTTTAAAATTTAGCTAGAATGAGAAAGTGCATTGGAGCAGAAGGTGTCATCAAGAACACGGACTATAAACCGCATTCTCGTTGCACGCAAATTAGCTTTTTACCTTCACAAGAAAACTGAACAGAATGCGGACGCTTTAAACATCTGCCAAACCAACTTTGCCCTTGAAAGCCTTGTTTATTTCGGCCCTGAAATAACATTGAGAATCACATTAAGAGCTTGCAATTAGTTAGCAGAGGCTGGGAAAATAACCGCGGCGCAGGTGGCCGCTCCCCCGTCGCGCGAGCTGTCAGATGCTGCACAGCATGACGTGTCTGCTACGAGCTCCAATTTACTGTACATTCAAACCCTGCATTCAAAAGACGGGAATAAAGTAACTAACATGTTCACCATTCACTGAATGAATTGCACACCCCTTTAACACTTTGACTGAGGCAATTAAATATCTAGTTCAACACCAAACTCGAATTTAAAGTCAATTGCAGTGAACTAATTTGAAAATGCCAAGCATGAGCTGGATCGTGCCTTCAATTAGCTTTGATTAAGTATTTATGAAAATTGAGTTTGCGACTACTGGTCGGTCAGAAGCACTAGGAAAATTACTTCCATGTACAACCGGTGGCGCACGTCGCAGTCAAAGTGTTAAACACGTAAACGAACGGCTGTAATTAACTCTACGTTCATGCTACGGAGTTTTGTTCAGTTTACGAGAATAGAGTTGACGTATGTTTTACCACGCACATTTTGATCACCAACTTAACGCAGCAGTAGCACGTGATTTACCTGCAGTTGTATCAACTCGTCACGTTAATACTCTGCTCAAAAAAATAAAGGTACATATTTTTCGTAAGAGAACATTTTCGTAAGCGAACATTTGACGAAAAACTACACACTGATGTTAGCAAACACGACTCTTGAAATTGGTCACGGCAATTTTTAGCGAATGATTAATCAAACATAAGATATCCTATCTTAATCTGCCCTATTCTAACCTAACTTATGCTGAACCTGAGAAATATTCACAGATTTTTTTTGCTATGTATGAACCCTACTCATCCGAGTGAACCTAAAGTAATTTATGATCTTTTAGCGGAACCTATTCCATTTGAACCTAACGCATCTTATCCTAACCTATCAAACATTACATATTCCATCACAATCAAACACAACCGAACCTATCCGAACTAATATTGACGTATCCCAACCGAACCTAATCTATCCAAAAATGTTCTACTCGTACTCGGAGTAGGAGTATGCAATCATCTATCACCAACAACCGACACTGAATGCAATCATCTATCACCAACAACCGACACTGAATGCAATCATCTATCACCAACAACCGAATCTGCAAACAACGCTCGCTGAACGACAAACTCTAAAAAAAACTTCACTTAAAATAAGAATTCATCTCAAATTTCTGTGGACCTGTTTGTCGTTCTATGAATAACAAAATTTATTCTGTCAACAGAAAGAAATGGTCTCTAGCCTCGCTTAACTTGGCTAACTTTTGGTCACGAGCTTCCTTTATTTTTGCTACACATTAAATGACTTCACGAATGTACGACCAGAGGCACTCGTGCATAGTGCCAGAACTCTGGAAATAAATGAATAAACGTCAAGTCACCTGAGCTGGATTTCGCTGAATCATGCAGAATGTGTTAAAACTGACCTCAAATCGGTCATGCTTCTACATCTGAGGTTGAAATAGAGAAGAACTAAGTTCACTGCGACCCAAAATAGCATAACAGCTCTGTATAGGAGTGTTCTAACCCTTTCCTGCACCGCGTGCCGGATGTGGCACAAACCGAATAACAAAAAAAAAATACTGCATTGCTACTTGTAATTTTTGCTTTAATGTAACTGTTACTTTTTTACAGATATTTCACGTTATTAATGGAGGTTCACTCCACTTCACTCTATGCTTTAAAGCTGAATGAAAGTGCACTGTTCAGAAGAAAAGCTCTTCATTCCCAATTTGAAATGGTGCACGAAAGGGCAAAACTAATAGTTGGTCAGCACATTACGCTATTTAGAGAAGAGATAGCAGTATCGAGCAAACATGCGTGGGTGCCACGTTTATCCGCATGCGAGATTCATAAGGTGAAAGTGACACATTCTACGCCTCTGGAGTCTAATGACAATTTGGAGCTTATTTGTGATGCGATAAATGAGTGTGCCTGTCATTTTGATAGATCATAGGTACGCCAGATTAGATTAAATTAGATTATAGGTTAGTTTAAGCCTCCCTAACCCCCTCAAAAAATAGCGTTTAGAAGAGAGAAAGGAGGAAGGCACCATTTAGTATGGATATTAGGGAATGCGGAATCTATGCAGAAGGGGCATAGAAAGAGTAAGAAGCTTAAGACTTTCATGAAACAAGATAAAAGTTGAAGAAGAAAGAAGTAGGTGCTGAAAAAAAGGACAGCAGTGAACCGAAAAAGGAGGTCTTTAACATAGCAAAAAAATTTTTATTTCAACAAAAAGAAGGCCCACCTAACACTCAGCTCGGGCCATCACATCTTCCTCATGGGAGCGCTAATTCCTTTAAATTTTTATTTTAACAAAAAGAAAGTCTACCTAACACTCAGCTCGGGACCTCATTTCCCCCTGGGAGCGCTAATTTCCATTGATACAATAGTTGTATCCCCCTGAGGGGAAGGGCTGCAAAATGCTCGGTATAACTAACTTGCATAAGTAAATTTATCCATGAAATATCACCATACAACGCTCAACAGTTCTATAAAATCAAAAGCCGCAAGGCAGAAAATAATCCAATACAGCGAATGGAACGAATGCGGTAAGTTAAGCCTCGCAATTCAGGTCAGTAACTAGACAACTTTTAGATGACTTCTTTGGGCTCACAACATTTTCCGCAACGACTTCGAAACTCTACAACTTGGATTAGACCTTAATGAATGTTTCCGTTCCTTCCCAGGATTAAATTTCGAGTACAAAAAAGATTACGTTTAATCAAACGACGCACACTTTCACGGAATTTGCGTACTACAAATTTGAATTAGTGTTGTTGGATTTCGTGGAATAAGAAGATTTTTCAGCTTAAAACAATGTTACACAAACTAGTTGTTAGCTATTCAAGCTTTTCTGAAATTCCGGGTACCAATTCAATTCCTATGCCTGGTACCAAATTTACATGTGATAGATTAGATAAGTCGTTAGTTTTAGCCTCCCTACCCGCAGCAACAAATGCGATCCAAAGAGAGGAAGCAAGAAGGCACCATTTAGTATGGAGTAAAGGGAACGCGGAACCTATGCAGAAAGGACATAGAAACAGTAAGATGAGAAAGAAGTTCATGAAACAAGATCAAAGTTGAAAAAGAAAGTAGTTGGTGCTGAAATGAAACAGGACAGCAGTGAACCGAAAAAGATTGTCCGTGACAAAACAAAAACCTATTCTATTTTAACAAAAAGAAAGCCTACCCAACCTTTGGCTTGGGTCCTCACATTGTTTACGTGTGATAATGAAGCCTGTAAACATGAACATTTAATCCTAGTAATTATAATGCAAGCACTATAAGAGCAAGTAATTTACTCCTTCGATTACTCATTAACATTGAACTGTAACTATTAAATTTGGCTGGCAATGTAATTTTTCTGAGACGTCATCTTTCCTCGTTCTACGAAGCAGTAAAAATCACATAGAAAGAAATGGTGGTGGTAGTATAATCCACGGAATGCAAATGCCATGTTTTTTGGTAAGTCAAAGGAACGCTAACGTTGCAAAGTTAGTTCGCAGTAAATTCATAAGAACCCTCACTCCATGTTCGAAGTAAAGTCAAATGAACCCTCACGCCATGTTTGCAGTGAAGTCAAATGAACCCTCACGCCATGTTTGCAGTGAAGTCAAATGAACCCTCACTCCACGTTCGTAGTGAAGTCAAATGAACCCTCACTCCACGTTCGTAGTGAAGTCAAATGAACCCTCACGCCATGTTCGCAGTGAAGTCAATGGAACTGGAAGCCAGAATTTGGTGCACCTAATTAGGAAGGCTAGCTTACGAAACTCGTCGAGGCAGTCAGCTGCAGCATCCCTTTAATTGTAACTCGAGGCAACGGATTTAATCGCAACCAGAAGCTGAAAGACGACAGCTTATTTTCCAAGTTTTGTGCCGTCCGACGACGGCACGATAATGGAAGACCAAAAAATATTACTGAAACTAATTCGAAATCGTGGAGCTGGAGCAACAGCTCTCCTGTGAACAATTTTTCCATATTACCAACCGATATCTAAGAAAATTCTTTGCATGTGAATGGCTTTCAGTTTTAATGGTACGAGCTAAAAAGTAACCAGCAGCTGTGCTTAAATATTAATCCAAATGCATTTTTAAGATTATTATCACTCTAGCCGTTAGAGTAAAGTTCTCTCGCGACAATTAAGGTGACCTCAAGAAAATTTTAACTATTTTGATGGTCTGACAAAATCGGAAATCTATGCGAAAATCGGAAATCTACGCACAAGGAGTGTTCCCATTTACGATTCCTTTCGCATGAATACAATTTAGGAAGGAACCGAAAAGACATGACAACTAAGAACACGAAGAGGGCACAGAAGATTAAATCCAATTCTATATTAGTTTAATCCTACTATACCACAACAAAAGTGCTTCAAAAAGTGGAAGGATGAAATGAAGGCACTTTTAAGAGTGAAGGTAAAGAGAACGTAGAATATATCCAAATGTTGCGTTTTTCCATTCACGACCTCATGCACTCAGAAATAGGAAGCAAGGATAGAAGTTTATGAAACTAAATAAAATTGAAAAAGAAAGAAGAAGGTTTTGAAAACAAGACAGTAGAAACTGAAAAAAGAGGGTCCTTTAACAGAAAAATCCTCATTTTTAAACAAAAGGACGCCCTACCTAACTTTTTGATCTGATTGGACAGAGATTTGTTCAACTTCTGCGGAGAGCATGATGGGGATGTATTAATACAATTTAAGATCACACCCCTGTTTTTCATGCTACATGCATCAAAATAATGTATGTGTAGACATGAAATGCAAATTTTCAGACTAAATAGGGTATTGAAAAACGAGATATTAAAAAACGTTGAAATTTTGACAGTTAACATGGATACACAAATAAACACAGTTCCACGAACACCTAAAGTTTTAAAACCCTTCGTTTTCAAGACAATGGGGATTAAAGTTTATCCTTGATGCCCAGCTAAAAACATTTACTTTTTTAACAAATGTCATAATTAGAAAATAAACGCATTTACGGGAAACAGATGTTGTATCAAACGAACTTGACAATAACTGTCCGAAATGTCTGACCTCTTCGCCAATGCAGGTCTGATTCCTCTTTTGAATAGATAGCTGGACACGATACGAAAGTCTTGGTTTTGTTCAATGTTGCCTGCTGCTATCGCTAGTCATGGATCCACAGCGGACTCCTCCGGTTGCTATCGCTAGTCATGGATCCACAGCGGACTTCTCTGGTGTTTCGTAAACCAATGGATGATGAGGCCCAGAGACCCAAATCTGGACACCTGCCTGGAGATCTCGGAGGCCGTATCAATGGTCCATTGCGCCCTATGCACCTTGAATACAACATTGAATTTGAAATTTGTACTTTAGAGACGCGAAAATGCGACAAACTGCGAAAGTTGAAACTTCAAACCTCAATGTCTTGAAACTAAAGAGTTTCGGTGCCGAGGGAAAAGTTAGTAGTTTGTAATTAGTATCAAGTATTCCTGGACAAGGTTTTAGTCTACGTGTCTCTACCTGCTGTAAAAGTTTGTACGTCTCGTTGTTAACAACTATGTAAAACACCCTTTAAAGAAGATTATGTTTTTTCCCCACTCGAGAAGTTTGGCTTCAAGATCCTGGTTGGTCCACTACCGGTAATGTTTTGTACAAACTTCCGCCCACCTCGGGGCAAAAGAAATGTTGGAGTCAAAAGGTTTCTGGAGTCTAATGCATTACAGATTGAGCTACGCTACCTGGAGAAACATAGCAAGAGGAAATAGCGTTATTCCAAACGCCGCTCCTTCAAATAAAATTTCACCGAGGCATGAAAAAACAACTATTAAAAGTCAAACAAAGACTCTTCGGGAATAGGAAGCTCTAGTTCTCTTCATAAAAACTTTGAAAATCTACGGCACGCAAGTTCCGAAGAAATTAACGCTCGAAGATTTTTGACATGTGTGGCATTTTCATACCAGTTGCAGAGTTTATATTGTGCTTATTTTTATTCTTCATATTATAGCGCATTTTATTTTTTAGAAATACGATGCTGTGTACATTGATTGGCAGTGTTCCTTGCATGTGTACTATACATGTTTACCTCGTTACATTTCCCTGTTTGCCTTTTTACATATCCCTTTGCCTCCTTACACGTCCCTTTACCTCGTTACATGCCCCATTGCCTCGTTACATGTCCCTTTGCCTCGTTACATGTCCCTTTGCCTCGTTACATGTCCCTTTGCCTCGTTACATGTCCCTTTGCCTCGTTACATATCCCTTTGCCTCGTTACATGTCCCTTTGATCTCGTTACATATTCTTTTGATTAGTTACATCCGGCCAAATCATTTTTTCTTTTATCCAATAACCTACATATTCTTCCACCTAATCGCTTATCCCTGAGCCAATTCTTGTGCAAAAATTGGCCCCACATTGGTCCAGGGAGCTACTTTTGTGCTCAATATCCTACTTTCGTGCTCATTATCCTATTTTTGTGCTCAATATCCTACTTTTGTGCTCAATATCCTACTTTTGTGCTCAATATCCTACTTTTGTGCTCAATATCCTATTTTTGTGCTCATTATCCTACTTTTGTGCTCAATACCCTACTTTTGTGCTCATTATCCTACTTTTGTGCTCAATATCCTACATTTGTGCTCAATATCCTACTTTTGTGCTCATTATCCTACTTTTGTGCTCAATATCCTACTTTTGTGCTCAATATCCTACTTTTGTGCTCAATATCCTACTTTTGTGCTCATTATCCTGTTTGCGCCAAAATAAGCCAGCATTCTGGCAAATTACTAATCCCGTCATCGAAATACTAATTCAGGCGAGCTTTTCGTAGCAGTTTTATAAGAAATCAACGCAAAACCAAAAATTTTACGCGTTGACTGCGATGGGTTACACTGAAGCTTAATATTTAACTTCAATTTAAAGTCAATAATCGTTAGTAATTTTAGACGTAAATTCCAAACAATAACTGGGTACATCAAAACCATTAATTTTAAAAGATTGTTCAAGTTTTTTCAAACCACCCATTGATGGGTCGCATCGCAAGCAATGTGTTAAAGGGCAAACTTAAGATTCGCAGGGAACACGAATTTTATTCCATTTCATATACGGCAACGACAGCAGAATTCAAAATCTTGCAGCAAGTATAAACAAAAACAAATACAGTCTTCGGGTACAAAAAAGAACACGAACTGTAGCATTAAGAAAACCCGCGACCTTAAATCAAGATGAAATAGATCGCTTTTCATAATTTTTAACGAACGGTCCAAGCTTGAGTTTATCGCTGAAGTTCAGGTACTGGAGATGGGGGAATTATGAAGTTATCTTATCCTAAATTTTCGAACATCTCATGAAACAAAAAACTGTTTCCGTTTCTGAAGAAAGCATCACGACCACGCTTTTACGAGTATTTGTTACACTTTTGAATTCGAGCATTTTTTTACAAATGAAAAATTTGAAATAGCTTGGAAGCGACATGGTTCATGAAATCGTTGATGCACCAACAATTATATTACTCACAGCTGTTTTCCTTTTATGGGAAAATTTCGTTTTGAAATAGCAATACGATATTAATTTAGTTCCCTTATTTACTCTCGAAAGATGAAATCGAAAGTTATGATGAAAATACCATCACATCTTTGCTTCGTCAATCTGATATGAAAGAATGATAGAAAACATTAAGAACATTAGGTGCATAATATTAGGAATATTTCGCCCTTAAAACGTCAATATTCATTGCACTCTACATTCGTTGCTCATAATCGCATTCCTCCTCCTTTCATTAAAAAGAGTGAAGTTCAATTAAGCGCTTACAACTAATAAAGAGAAAATGGTAGAGCACATGGAGGAAAAACCGAAAGCTACAGATGAATTTGAAGAAAAAAGTAAGAAAAAATCGAAATTTGTAAATAGAAGAAATGAGAGGTATACACATAAAATGGAAAGGAAGAAAAAGAACGATGCATAAAATGGGCATTTATAAGAGAGAAGTGGACAGTATTGTAACGGAGGAAGAATGGAGAAAACAAGCAAGGGAACAGAAAACCCTAACGAAAAACGGAAAAGAATGACCTGATTTGATGGAAACAGAAAAGGACAGAATTCAAAAAAGACAGAATGGATTTGAAAGAAACAGAATGTAATCAAGAAAATAGAAGCGATAGATCGCTTTCAAATGAAACCACACATTAATACAAGAAGTACAAAAGAAACAAAACTCATTTTTAAAAACAACAAGAAAGATAAAAAGTACACAGGGGACAAAACTGATTTAAACGCCACACAAGAACTTAAAATGAGACAGAACTTCTCTGACGGATAAATTAGAACGACAGCGTTCAAACGAAACAGAACTTATTTGAGGAAAACACAAAAAATACGGAAAGTACGCAAAGAGACAGAAATTGTTTGAAGAAAATACAAAAAATTATGAAGTACAAAGAGACAGAACTGCTTTGAGGGACACATCAGAAAGACAGCGTTTAAATGAAACGAGACTTGTTTGAAAAACCAAAAAAGACAAGAAGTACATACAAAAGAGACAGAACTTCTTTGAAAGATACATCAGAAAGACAGCGTTCAAAGGGAACATAACTGAATTGAAGAAAACACGCGAAAGACAACAATTACGCAAAGAGACGGAACTGAATTGAAGAAAGCACACAAAAAAAGACAAATGTACACAAACAAACGCAAATGAATTGAAGAAAACACACAAAAAAAAACAAAAGTACACAAACAAACGCAACTGAATTGAAGAAAACACAAAAAAAAAGACTAAAAGAACACAAACAAACGCAACTGAATTGAAGAAAACACAAAAAAAGACAAGGAGACGGAACTGAATTGAAGAAAACACAAAAAAGACGGGAAGTACACATGCAGGCAGAATTGACTTGAAGGAAACACGCGAAAGACAACAACTACACGAAGAAACAGAACTCACCAGCACGCTCTCTCATTTTACGTCGGTATCGGCACGGAGAAGATGGGCAGAGCGACGTCTCTGCCATTGCACTAATTTTCTAATATTTAGAAGCAGCAACACTCGATCACCTCCAAGTAGCAGCTCCGAGACGGATTTATGCTGGCATTGTCAAGGAGGATCTCACCGGACTTCTAAATTTACACTGCCGAGAGTTTCAGATATCTAGCACGCATTTGGAGGGAAAGAACCTGTAGAATGCATTCAGAAATAGGTGAACTTCACGATTTTCTTCACCAAGTTCCACATATTATCATCCAGTCAATTACCTCTGACAGCGAGCTTTTACCCACACGTATTATAAAAAAAGCGCAGTGCGTCAATACCCAAAAAAACGTACATCAGTTTTTAAAACTATCTGGTGATTCGTTAGGGATGTTTAGGAACAGTTCAGATTAGGGGATCCTCGGAATAACTGCAGGATTGCGAATCTTGGCAAGCTTTCGAGATCATTTTCAATGAGAGTGTATTGTTGAGTGTGCAAATATTAAGCAACAACTGACATATTTTGTGCAACCGTTCATCCATTTCACATTTTTCAGCATGAAAGGTCATTAATGCATGCGCTCACTACATCACACCGTAACACTGTCAGCTCTACGACTCGTCATTTACGACTCGACGGTTCGTCATTTACGACTCGACGGTTCGTCATTTACGACTCGACGGTTCGTCATTTACGACTCGACGGTTCGTCATTTACGACTCGACGGTTCGTCATTTACGACTCGACGGTTCGTCATTTACGACTCTACGATTCGTCATTTACGACTCTACGATTCGTCATTTACGACTCTACGATTCGTCATTTACGACTCTACGATTCGTCATTTACGACTCTACGATTCGTCATTTACGACTCTACGATTTATCGTTTGATCTCTAACATTAAAGGCTCATTAAAAAAATATGATACTTATGTTCCACACAGCAATTGCCTTTATATAAGAGAGAATTGAATTAAATACCCCGAAACTTTAGTCTGAAACTCCATTCATCTACAGAGTAAAGAACATTAACAGTTCATCTGGATTATCGTGTTGAAAAAAAAAAGAAATCTTCCAGTTTGAGCTTCTGATGCAAATTCTCTCGAGATAAACATTCTGACTGGTTAAGAAAAGAATATTTATCCAAAATGTAATGTTTCATGAACATTTTTCTCACCTCACTCATTTCAAAGTATAGAAGTGTTATTTTACCAGCTTTCCACGCATTAATATTCACCCATCGTAATAAAAATCAACAAAGTATCATACTGTTATCAGCATCAGCCAGATTTTACAAGCAATATTTAAAAGCGAAGAAAAGATAAAATTCAAGGAAACGTTTGCAATTTTTCCTTCTCGAACGAACGCGAGAGCACCAGGTACACTTCCCGGCAAGAGCTCCGCGCTCGACACCTCCCCTCGCAACAGTCGGCACCACACTGCCGTGATGCGCCAGCTCGCGTGCCCTCGTGGCGCGTGGACATGGGCACTGATACCCGCAGCGTGAGGGTATCAGTGATACGTGCCCCCACGCCAGGGGTACGATAGTTCGGGGAATGTTAACACTTTAACGTCAGCATTTTTGTACCTACATTGCCGTTATCACATTAGACTGACCATCAGCTTGTCTCCGATACCGAAATGAGAAAGTAACTTTCACTCGGCAGTGATTTTCACGAACAAGTTAGGGAAACAGCTTAGCTATAGATACAATGTATCAAGGCTACTTTCGAAAGAAGATCGTATAGCCCTCTGGGTCGATAAAGGGTTAACACTTTGACTGCAACGTGGGCCACCGGGGGCCACGGAAGGGATTTTCATAATGCTGCTGACCGACCAGGAATCACAAACTTAATTTTCGTGAATTCTAAATTAATGCTAAATTGAGACATGATCCTGTTAATGTCTACAATTTTAAAAATTGCTCACAACAAATGACTTAAAATTTAAGTTGAATATTAAACCTAAGTATAAGCAATTGCGGTCAAAGTGATAAGTACGAGAGGTCTTCGCTAATTTGCTGTATGTTGCGTTGAAATGAAGAAATTATTTCTAGTTAGCATAGTACTTAAGTAGTTTTGATGACATTTTCATCTAAGTTTACTATAGAGCTATGAGAAATAAATATCTCTTATAAGGAAAATCAGTTTCAGTATAAGTACAATGGACGTAAAACGTTTTCGAATTTTGTAGCTGAAATCAATTTATTTTGTACTTTATTATATCATCTTAGCAATGTCGTAAAAAATATGACATGATCAAATCCCCAAAATTTTATTATTTCTCGGACTGTGTACTGAAATAACCGACGATCTCAAGTAAATTCATTTCTATTAACTAACTTTACTTGACTTCTTGTATAAATTTGAATACAACGCTTGAAACCGAGTCTAAAAAATCGCTAAATTTTTTCCAACATCACTTCTTTGGCAACATAGGCAGGAATAAAAGACAGTGCATCCGCATTGCGCTCAATCATCACGCACCTCGCTCTTATCTTTATCATCGTTATTTTGACAGATGAAGAGGACGGAATTCTGGTTAATTATTTAAAAAAGCCTTCTTAAGATTCCGAATTGCGCGAAATCTGGCGTCTATTTCATTACGTTCTTTCAAAAGAAGGGATTTTGCAAATATCTACGTCAATATTATTCTGACAAATGAACCATTCAAAATCATAGCAAATTATCTTATCAGCCTTCTTCTTAAAATTCCCAAGTACTCGAAACATAACCCTTCTTTTCATTACGCTCTTTTGAACAAATAATTTTGCCGTGAATTTTACACCGAGAAATAAAAAACGGCAAGAGTCAGCCTTTCTAACTTCCAACCATGGTCGTTCCCAGCAATGTTTCATCACATTCGAGACTGCAACAGAGCATAATGTTGTTTCTTTGGGCACTAGAGACCAAGATTTCAAAGCTTGGCCCCCAATTTCGCCAGATTTGAACCCCGATACAAGTCAGTGATTTAAGACGCTTTTTAACGACAGACTAATAATATGAGGTAATCACTGTAATAATGTAAATCCCAGTAATCTCACTGCAATAACATGTAATAACAAATCGCTCAGATTCACTGATCACCAAATTTTACTTTCATTACAACCCGTTCCAACTTAGGTCATCTGAAGAGAACATACACTAACATCAGAGCTAGTTTCAAAAATCCACAACATCCTTCCCCAACACACACCCACACTTCACGAAGATAAGCAGCGAGTCACTAACTAAGTTTCGCCGCAACATTATACTTCTGCACTCGCCCTCAGAAACGTGGCAGTGAAATAAATTGTGCAAAATGCTGGCAAATTCAATGCAAAAACTGTGATCATCGGCTGAAGATCGAGAATTTAGAAAGGACTTTAAGAAGATATAACTTGCGTTTCAACGGGAATTTGCGCGCAATGGGAATACATAATATCCCGAACTGAGGGTTAGGTATGCATATTTTTGTTGGAATAAAACAATTTTTTGAAACGAATTTTCTTTTTTCGCTTCGCTGACGTTCACTTCTTTAACTCTTTACATTTCCTCCAACTTTCATTTTGTTTCATGAACTTCTTTTAATCTTGCTACTTCTATGCAGAGGGAGTTGGCGCACATTTGGTGCAAAGATTCCCTGTATCTTCGATTCCATGATAAATGATACCTTGCTGATTCCTCTTTTGGGAGCACCTTTTGTGTGGATAGAGAAGATCATACCAACTTCGAATGCAATTTCAATTTTTTCGGGAGAAAAACTAAATGAGCACAATAATGAGCAAAAATGCTAGCAACGGCATCTACCAGTGAAAAAAATACCCAACTTGAGAAGACTTCATTCCTCAGCCAAAAACATTCGACAGAGAAGTGAATCAAAAAATTAAACAAAGAACACAGTCGATGGAAACACAAATTGCTTCACGGAATACAAAAAAAAAAATGAAACGCTGCAAACGTAAAACGCCATCGAAGATTCACAAATCAGTACAGACGCAAAATGCCACTCGAGATACAAACTATAGAAGACATTACACTCACAAAATTCCACTCGAGACTCAAAATGCTACACAAGAGACAATCAACTGAAGACAGTAGCGGACGTTACACACACACACACACAAAATGGCACACGAGACACAAACAACAGACATTGCACGCAAAATGCCCACACTAGAGACAAACAACAGCAGACATTACAGACACACAAAGCGCTACACAATATACATACTATCAGAACAGCCCACCCACAAAATGGCACACAAAAACAAGCAGTAAGCGAGCAGATGGCAGCAGTGCAGGAGCGCGGCAGGTCAGGGCAACGCGAGCCGGACTATCGGGTGGCCAGCACCGCCCCCATCCTGCGAGCGATAGCGCAGGGGGCGTGTTGTGGTGCCGGCTACACCAGCACGCCCGCCACCGCATTATCGCAGCGACTCCGTCCGCACTCGCGCTAGTGGCCTTTGTTAGATTCGTTAGTTCTAGCATTTCAGCGAAGCTTTTCTAGTTTATGACACTCGCAGCGGCCGTTGTTGGATTAGTTAGGTCTTTGTTAGATTCTTAAATTCAAGTATTTTAGCGAGTTAAAACCGTTCCGTTTTTTATAAATTTAAACGGAAAGTGTTTCCATTCTTGTGTGTTTAAACGGCAACTGTTTTCGCTTTCAAGAATTTTAACGGCAACTGTTTTCGTTTTTATGAATTTAAACGGCAACTGTTTTAGTTTTCATGAATTTAAACAGCGACTGATTTCGTTTTCATGAATTTAAACAGCGACTGTTTTCGTTTTCATGAATTTAAACAGCGACTGTTTTCGTTTTCATGAATTTAAACGGCTACTGTTTTCGTTTTCAAGTATTTAAACGGCAACTGCCTCCATTTCCGTTTTTATGAATTGAAACGGAAACTGAGGATTTAAGAATTTTATCCACGTGAACATTGGCCTTTTTTGGTCTTCATTTTTAGGTTGGTCTATGAAGTCTTAGAGCAATTTCTATAAACAGTTGCGTCTGCATTCGCAGTTGCATGTTTTTAATTCCGCATTTTTCATAAAGCTGTGATCGTTTTCTGAACAAAACAGGGCGACACAGGCTATCACATTTTTTAACTACTTGACAGCTCTTCAACTTCGAGGAACTTAAAGTAATTTCCCAGGCAAATCAAAGCGTTTTAGACAATAAATTTGTTCGTCATAACTCCTCCCTAAACGCTACCAACGATACGCAGTAGTAAGACTGCGACGTGCTCATTCATATTTTCTCAATATAATTAAAATGAAACTAGAGTTGCTCTTGAAGCAATGCTAACATTTCAACAAGGTGGTACCGTTCATTTCGAAATACATGGCTTCGCGAACGATTAACACTTCCATGATCATAATAACTGTAGAACTATTTTAAATTCAAAACATTTACAGAAATGACCTCGATTCGAGAAATAAATAAAAAACTTTTACTAACTTTCTTTCCTCCATCGTCATCACCGTTAGCCAACAACGCAAAATTAAAATTTCCATTATAGGCTGGTCTCTCAGCTTATCCCTGTTAACATTAATAAATAAAATAAGACATTTCATTGTTCAACCTCGTGCCACATCCTGTAGAAACAACAGAGCAAGATAGTTGAAAATAACTTAGACTAAAGCATTATTTCTCTCTAAATATAGCTTGTCATCTTTTTTACTTCTCGAGACATCTCGGTCTATAATAAAAATCGATACGATCAACAAGTCAATTTCAAATACCTCTCTGGAGGTTTTCCAGCAGTAAAACAGTCAAAATATTCCAGTTAAAACCCGTGTTTCTCGAGACAAGATACGTCGCTTCAACTTTATGCTCTCCACCATTATTTTCTTTATCTCCGGCCTTCATCTGTCCATAAAAAGCCATAAGAAAGAAGTCGAGGAGGTGATGTGGAAGGTTCTTGTGTATTCCGTCACGGGCTTCCCTCGTTCCCAGAACTGCTGACTGAGATGAAGGAGATCCCGCGCTGCCCTCGCGCAGGCCAGCTCAAGAAAACATCCCTCAAGTCGAGCTTATAATTATAGATTTTGTTGATGAAATCCAGGAATTTGGAAATTCAGTTGAAATTCAACCACGAATTTGGAACTTCAGTTGAAACTCGGCAATGAATTTGGAAATTCGGCCACGAATTTGGAAATTCAGCACGAATTTGGATATTCAGCCATGATTTTGGAAATTCAGTCATGATTTTGAATATTCAGCCATGATTTTGGAAATTCAGCCATGATTTTGGAAATTCAGCCATGAATTTAAAAATTCAGGCGCGAATTTTAAAATTCAGCCATGAATTTAAAAATTCAGGCGCGAATTTGAAAATTCAGCCATGAATTAAGAAATTCAGACACGTATTTAGAAATTCAGCAACGAGTAATTTGTATGAATGAGTAGTCAATGAAAATTTAATCGACTAAAAACTTTGTCGATTTTGCCACGTTCTTTTTCCGTGTCCATAGACTACTTTCAAATGATGAATAAAATTTGGATCACAATTCCAAAACGACTTACTGTACCTTACATAAATACGAGCTGTTAGGGGTAAACCACACTCATTTTCTGTTAACTCACGAGATTTAAAGTTTTTACTGCTGAGAATCTGGGAATGAAGCCTGTAATGTGAGGCCTAAGCTGTGCGTCATGGGAGGCTTTCGTAAACTACGACAGCTATCGATCACGTTTGAAGTTAGTCCTGCGGCCATAAATTTCTAGGGAGGAAGTCCGAGAGATGGCAACCGAGTTCACAAGATGAGAAGTTCGGCTATTATTATAATGGTTATTTTGACACTCCCTAGCCACAACGAAAACGGTTTCTTGACAGTGAAGAGAAAGGACTATTTAGTTTGGACTGAAAGATTGTAGGAATCTTTAGATAAGGTGTGCTTTAGCAAAAGATGCCCTGCGCATAGAAACAGCAAGTCAGGGAAGACGAGAAAGCAAAGTTAAAAAAGATGCAGCGCTGACTAAAAAAACTGAAAAAAACAAAGTGTGCTCTAAAATTGCAGCCCCTGATGTTTTCCTAATCTTCAGTTCTACAATTCCTAACACTTTGACTGCAATTGGTTAAACTAATGTTCAATATTCAACTCAAATTCAAAGTCAATCTTATTAAGCAATTTTGGAAAAAAACATTAACTGGATCATGCCATCATTTGGCATCAATTTAATATTAATGAAAATTATTTTGTTATTACTGGTTGATCAACAGCATTATGAAAATCTCCTCCGTGGCCACCGGCGGCGCACGTTGAGGTCAAAGTGTTAAATCCCCAGAGACAGGACGACAGAACAATTTGTCATTCACAGTTGACATTTTTCCAACCTTTGATTATTTCCTTTACCTTTATGAAGAAAAGAAATCATGTTGGCTTGCTTGTTAGGTTATCTCCGTCGACGATTTGCTTTCAGATATAATACAGGGCAAAAGTCATATGATAAGTGATTATCTTCGGATTTTAACACGTATTAAACTAGAATTGAAAAATTTCTCGAAGTTGAAAAGTTAGAAAAAAAATCCCTTTTTCCATAACATATGGCAAACTTTAGAATTGCTGCACGCTGTAATGTGAATGCGATTTGTTACAGTACCCGATGTATTAAAAATATTTCTCAAATTAACAAAACAGCTCAGACCACAAAGACTCCAAACCTGCGAATGAATTTAAAAAGGACAGCAGTGAACCGAAAAACGAGGGTCCGTTAAAAATCAAAAACCTGTTCTATTTTAACAAAATGAGAACCCACCGAACTTTCAACTCGGCACCTCACAGTCTCTCGAGAACGCAAATTCCCTTAGAAACAACACCTGTATTCCCTTGAGGAATGTGTTGATTAACAACCTCTATTGAGTGCAAGAATGTTCAGAGCTGTGTACCACCTACGAGTAGCAAATACACAACTCTAAAATTTGCAGCCTTTTTCACAAATAAAAGCAGTGCTGACAAAAGAATTTCGCCATCATTTCGGAATGACCCATGCCTCCATCTGAAAGAATGCAGTAATTTCAGATTGCGTGGTAGGTGCTAGTCTTCAATATTATGGTATTCATCATTAGAAAACATTGGAGCACTTACAAGAACCTTACCCTGGTGAATCAAATAGAAAAAGAAAGTATTGCTGGTAAATGTGGACTTTTCAACATGAAATTGAGAGTGCGCATTCTTTTCACCAAGCTGAACATGTTAACCACCCTGTTTAGTAAATTTTAGCCATGCATTAAAATTAAAATGAACTTTAATTATTTTTTATGAGTGTTAACTGACTGTCGCATACTCATGGAGATAACGTTGGAAACAACGTCCTGAATTGGGCTAAAATATTCTTCCATTACTTCTGAATATTTCATCCCGTAGCTGCAAGAAAAGCATTTTTATAGCAGCGAAGAGAAATTTCAAAGCACTTCTGTAAAAAGCGAGGTTAAATTGTATTCCTTCAAAAACAAATTCACAAGATCAGCTGCACTGTACATATTCTCCTTCTATCTCAATACAGATAAATTTGCAAAATGAGTATGCATAAAATCTTAAAGTCCGGCAACTGAACTGCCGGAATCAAACAGCCACGGGTTACTAGTTCTTCGTAATAGGTTTTGTAACAAATGCTGAATTTTAAATTATCCATTGAGACAGACAATCATTACCATCATATTCCCCAAGAAGAACTTGGGAAGCTTGTGGGGCTATATTGCGTTAACAACCTGCGAGACGAGACTCAGAGTGCGATATTATAGTCTACCTCGAAATGCTCGTTTTCTGAGGAAAATCTTTCATAGAAAATTTCCCCGCACCTGTTGCGGAGAAGTAAAAAATTAGCCTACCTGTCAGGTGTTGTTGACTGCGAGTTATTCAACCTAAAAACGTGGTACTTTTTCAATGGAAGGTAATTGTTGGTCTGACCTATGCTTAACGCGTGAAAGAATAGACGCGTATAAGGTGTCTCTTCCGAGTGGAACAAGCGGCAAAAATAGTGGAAATCGGTCTAACAAAATCAGTCGAGTCTGAAAGAAATAAACACTAAAGCCGAGAAAAAAGTCAGTGGAGTCGAAAATAAAAGTTAACTGGGGTAGACGAGAAAAAAAATGTTTAACGAAAAATTGATAGGAGTTAACGACAAAGAAGAGCGTTGGAGTTGAAGGGAAAAAATCCTTCCCAGTCTAACTGTTTTGCAGCCTGCATGCATGTTTTTCGCTGCCAAAGCGATTTAAGCGATTAAATTGCTTAGGCGGAGAAAAACATGCATGCAGGTGACGAAAAAGTTAGACTGGGTAATAGCTCTCGCGAACAGTATCAAAGTCGACAAAAAAATCAGACGTCAACAAGAAGACATTATATCATTCTTTAAAAGAAATGACACAGGTAAAGAAAAAGTAAGGGAAAAATTTACAAAATCCATCAACAAAAAATTCAACAAATCGACGAGAAAAATTTGCCAATTGTTATTGGGAAAAGAACAAAGCAGTCGACCTATGAAAATCAAGAGGGCTGGGAAAGTAGAAATCAGTGGAGTTGG
>JACJUY010005047.1:51377-64479 GCA_014220935.1 Platorchestia sp. MABIK
AAGAAGGTCCAGTGCAAGAGGGTCCAGTGCAAGAGGGTCCAGTGCAAGAGGGTCCAGTGCAAGAGGGTCCAGTGCAAGAGGGTCCAGTGCAAGAAGGTCCTGTGCAAGAAGGTCCAGTGCAAGAAGGTCCAGTGCAAGAAGGTCCAGTGCAAGAAGGTCCAGTGCAAGAAGGTCCAGCGCAAGAGGGTCCGGTGTAAAGTAAACGGTTAAAACAACCATTTTGAAAGTTTCTTTATAGCTACCAGTTTGACGTTGTAGAAAGTCAGTAACATCCAAGAACTAAAGTTTTTTTAACAGCACTCGATTTTTCTAGTTTTAAAGTTTGATATCAGTCTCGCATTACGTTGTTAGTCTATGCGTACATTTGCGTAAAACTTATGCAGAATTTATCTACAGGAATACGCCACATAAAAACAGTTTTCAAAAAAACAAAATACTTCAACGAACTATTTGAGTTTTTGCTACTAAGACCTTTCTAAAATATGAATTGGGTCAAGGAATCATTTTCATCAGATGAAACGCATTTTTCATGCGCCTTAAGAACAGCGCCAGAAAACGAGAATAACGACGAAATTAAAAACACGCATTCTATGCCGAGAATATTTTGGAAGAAACATCAAACGAACATTGAACCAAATCTACCGAGGCATTCTGTTTTTTTTTTTTCATCCAAACGCGGGCCTGATTTCGTCCAGGAAATAAAAACAGATTCTGACCGTAGTGACGAGATCGATTTCCGACTATCGCTAAGGTGAGCACAGAGGGCGAGTGCGACTTTTCTTTGTACTTCGTGGGGTACCGACAACTGAAGACGTGGTGACACAAAACAGATAATGGGAAATCAAATTGTTTGTTCACATTTTAGTTGTCTGTTTATATCTTAATTTGGTTCATATTATAATTTAGTTTCTATTTTAATCGTCTGTCTATATTTAAATTGTCTGTTTATATTTAAATTGTCTGTTTATATTTAAATTTTCTGTTAATATTTTATTTGTCTGTTTATATTTACAGATTTACAGCTGAAAATTAGTCAAGGTCCCAAACGTTTATTTTAGTATTGACCGCACACAATTTTAACAATGTGGACTTCTTTGGCTTTTGCCCTTAACTTTTGATTGAAGTTGCTTACTAAGCAAGACTTACCTTCTTTTGCCAGCGTAAATTTTGGCTGCAAAAATCATTGAACTGTCTCCTGCGACCGATATCCGGAACTTATCTCTAGCATGAAACCTTGTCGCTCCCACACGAGTATGTGTAAACTGAGTACCTCACAATACTTCGGCCGCTTTTGGTTAAACTGAAGTTCAATTTTCAACCCAAATTTGAAGGCAATTGCAGTTTTAGAATTGCAATCATTAACTGGATCCTGCCTTCCTTTAGCATTGATAATTAAGTATTTATGGAAATTGAGTTTGCGACTACTGGTTGGCCAGTTGTGTTATGAAAAACCCATTCGAGGCCACCTGTGGTGCACGTTGTGGTCAAAGTGTTAAACAAACGAAATCGCACTTCAAAAAGTACTCTTGTAAAGACTTTTTGCAAACAGTTCACCCTCATAAAATTTTAAATAAAACGTGCATAGACAATGCACTAAGAATTCAGTAACGAGTCGAATCAGCATAAACTTCTACGGTAAATAATGTAAAAACATTAATCACTATGAACAAAGAAACTTTAAAATGGGGCAAAACACGGATTCCATGATGGTATTTAAAAATATAAATTAAGAAATAAAATGGAACGCTAAGACCTGCAAATGTATGTCAAGTAAAATAAATAAAATATTCACCAAACTAGCATGCAAGCGTAAACTCTGGAAATATGTACATATGAGAGAAAATTCACAATTCAGCACCTGCGGTATAAGTTTCGATGCTTCAGTATTCGTGTGGCGTGAATGTCATTGGTCAGCCGTCGTTTCGCAGTATTTGTCTGTCATTGTCAGCGCTGGTATTGGCTGAATTTTCCATTAGGCGCTGGTAGGGACTGAATTTTTCATTAGTCAGCGCTGATAGGAACTGAATTTTTCATTAGGCGCTGGTAGGAACTGAATTTTTCATTAGTCAGCGCTGGTAGGAACTGAATTTTTCATCAGTCAGCGCTGGTAGGAACTGAATTTTTCATTAGTCAGCGCTGGTAGGAACTGAATTTTTCATTAGTCAGCACTGGTAGGAACTGAATTTTTCATTAGTCAGCGTTCGTTATAATTGAATTTTTATAACTCAAGGCTCTTCAATATGGAATTCATCATAAGACAAAGTTGCGTTATTCAGAGCTCATTATTGCTGAACTCATCGTTAGCCAGCACTCGTTACTGAATTTACCGTTAACCAGCACTCATTTTTGAATTCGTCGCTAGTCCTTGATCGTGGAAGCTGAATTCGTCCTCGGTCAGCGCAACATTACTTCCGAGTATTAGCGTGCGTATTAACCCTTTACCGTCAAAGCGAATTTCAAAATCCACTTTCATAAACAGCTCTAATATATTTTATTCCTTGTGAAATTTGTGCCCTAATGTGTTGTTCGAAGTTCATTGTCGAGTGGCAGTCACTTCCTTGTTGTGATGTCGGTGACTACTTCTATTGATGGTGGTTGTGATAACGGAAATACGAGTACAAAATGATGACGTTAAAGGATTAATGATGGTGGTCGTGATAACGGTAATGTAAGAACAAAATTATGACGTTAATGGGTTAATGATGGTGGTCGTGATAACGGTAATATAAGCATTAAATGATGATGTTAAAGAGTTGAACATTGCATTAATCAGCCTACGATGTTGCAGGCGATCACGGGGCTTGTTACCGTCAAGAAGCACGCATTAGGAGAGCAAAGTCACCATCAACAACTTTTTTTGGAAAAAAATACGTAAACCTCGAGACACGAAAAAACCTACATTCAATAGTAAAAACAACATTCATGCGTCATTAAAGCGAAGTAACAGGGAACAGTCACAATCCAGTAGATCATTTACAAAGGCTCATACTTTAACTCTTTGGTCACTGAGGGAGTTTTCATTATGCAGCATGCCAACCTGTAGTCACAGACTTAATTTAAATAAATACTCAATCAAAACTACATAAAAACACGAAACAGATAATGTTTGGTATTATCCACATTGCTTACTACAACTGACATTAAATTTGAGTTAAATATTGAACTTCAATTTAACCCATTGCAGTTAAAGTGTTAAATTTGCATTGAATATTAATCTTCAGTTTTACCTACCGCTGTGTTAGTGTTAAATTAGCAATGAATATTAAACTTCAGCTTTACCAGCAGCAGTCAAAATGTTAAATTTGCATTGAACATTAAGCTTAAGTTTTACCTGACACAGCGATGTGTTAAATTTACATTGAAGATCAATTAATCTTCAATTTCACCCGCAGTAGCTAAGTGTTAAGCCCGTCACACAAACTACATTAGGACCGTGACGAGCACGGCTAGACAGACCCCACCAGCACGCGATTCGCTAAGCGCAGTAACTCAATTGGTTTGGTGCGAAATTATACTATTACCTCTTCGGTAGAGTCTAAGCCCCTCCTGAGTCTCAGGTAAGGCGAGACGTGGCTCCAACAGAAGCAAGGCGAGACGTCTGGCCGACAGCGGCATGGCGACTCGATCCACTTGCTCATTGAACTGCCACTTCAGCGCAATGTTCACAACTTTCCTAACTCATTTTCCATGCATTCAAGACACATGTTATGAGTAGCTTTCCGCCCCGCTGCCAGCAAAAAAGCCCTACTAAAATCAGGACGCTGTCCATGAGTGCGATGGAATTTTGCATAATTCCGCTCTGTTACAATTTATTGCTCAACGTGACATTGATGAGCGCAATCACTAAATAATCCATTAAAAAGTCAATACGCAGCTTGCTGAATCACGAAGACCTCTCACCAAGAAGCTGGCAGGTGATACCACGCTGCTCTAACTCGAACGTATGGAAGAGAACACAACGAGCGGAGTTGCCCGGTCAAAAAAAGCCGAGCTGGAGCTGTCTTGGCTGGTAAAATAAGCTTTGTCTGCAAGGAAAAATATGGCCCGTTATCGATTTTTATTTGCTCCAAACGATAAATTCCCACCTCAGTAAGAGAAAATAGCGTTTCGGATTGATTTAAACAGAAAAGGTTTGAGTTACAACTGGCAAACAGTGTTGGAAGTTGAAAACAACATTGAAGGATGACTCAACGTTGCTCAGCTTCAAATTTCAGTGTCATGTGTAGCGTTTGTGCAAAACCTTCGTTGTCATCACGCCAATATCTCAACATAGCCGCCGAAATGTACTTCGCTAAATCCCGCACCCAGACAATGTTTTCAGGCCCTCTGAGCCAATAGCAGCTGAGCTTTATGCCTTTGGACCAATCACATCTCTATTCGTTATCCCATGAACAAGACAGGACTAACGAGGAAAACAAGATGAGCTGCGAAAACAGCTTTTGAGTCGCACAAAAACGCCTCATCGCATTGAATAATGAGAACCTGGCGAGTTGGGAGGCTTGGACACCAGCCCTTACAATAACACTCAATAAAAGAGCTTCCGTATTGAATAACAGAGCTATTAGCATTAATAGTTCAGCTCCTACTTGCCGCAGCAGCCCGTGGTCACAAGCTGGTGAGCAAATGGGCGGTTGGAAAGTGCGCCTCAAGGCAAAGCTGGTAGACATGACGTGTTAATTTCAGATCTTTTCAAGTCCATTGTTTCAAGTACCCACTTGAAACCCGAATCGTACCACTCAGTAAGGTAAAACACTGCAGGGAAAGAGTGAAGTGTTGTGATGTTGGTATCTGAAAAGCCGTTATTTATATAACATCCCTATGTAATATGTAAATATCCCTATATAAAAAATAAATGTCCTTAAAATAAAACAATTATATAAGGCCACAGAAAAATTATCTTCATTTTCCCACTATGAACAGAAAATAAATTGGAGCCACATCTGTTTTTACTTCGTCGAATTAAAATACTGACAAATTTGGTACGAAATAAAACGCATTCAACAGCGCATCAAATGAGCTAACGCGTTTAAACGAAGCGCTGAATCGTTTTTTGAAAATTCCCCAAGAGTCAGAACAACGCAAAGATGTTACAGACAACCTATCAAAGATTCGCTCGATTTCTAACATTTTCAATCAACAAGCGCCGATAACAACCCTTGCTCGTTTTATTGGACTGCGTCTGAATGAAGAAAGCGCCAGCAAACAGAACTAGGCTACTCGGAGATATTTTACAGTCGTAACACCAAGATGCGCGCTACATTGCATTGATTCTCTGCTGTACTTCCCTTGCAGCTTTGATGCGCAAGACGTGTCATTTCAACCAAGCAAGCTCATCACTCGCTTATAAAAGCTTTTTATTCCTGCGTTATCGCGTGCAAAATTAAGAGCTAAGCGGTAGCTGGATGCCAATGACTAATGTTCAACAACGTACTTTAGTTACAAAATGTCTTGCTTTCTCATTACTCGAGACACAAACGCTTGTGTCACTTGAAGCAAGAGGAGCACCAGATAATGAGGCGTCATTGTGGAAACAGTTCATCGGAAATGGCGTGTTCTGAACTGGTCGGTATGGAGGGTAGAAAGTGCTTGAAAACATGGCGTAGGTTTTAAAAAAATGATGAACTACGAGCAAAAATGATGAACTACGAGCAAAAATGTAGCTCTCACAAGAATATAGCTCTTGGGAGGAACAAGAACTATGAGAGGAGGAGAGCGGGGGAATGAAGTTTGTAGAAAAAACTTGGAAAAAATTGACCGGGAACGACCAATGAAACAAAGACCACAATAACAACAGAATATATGAGTGGAAGACAATCAGGAATTGAAACAAAAGAAACGTAGATCATTTAGAGAAAGGGGGATCATCTGAGCTAATGCACTGGAACCTGTACGTGAAAATTATAGTGAAAGGCAACAAATTACAGACGCAGATTAGATTATTAGATTATTAGTTAGTTTACGCCTCCCTATCCGCTACAAAGGCGATCCAAAGAGAGGAAGGAGGAAGGCACCATTTAGCATGGAGTTTAGGGAACGTGGAATCTATGCAGAAAGGGCATAGAAACAGTAGGATGAGAAAGAAGTTTATGAAACGAGATCAAAGTTGAAGAAGAAAGTAGTAGGTGTTGAAAAAACAGGACAGCAGTGAACCGAAAAAAGATGGTCCGTAACAGAACAAAAACCTATTCTATTCCAACAAAAAGGAAGCCTACCTAACCCTTAGCTCGGGCCCTCACATAGACCCCCTGGGAGCGCTAATTCCCATAGATACAACAGTTGTATCCCCCTGAGGGGATTACAGACGCAATTTTAGGAAATGAAAGTAATACAATATTTTTACAACACTCACAGTAAGAATATAAATGCTGACCATTACTTTAATTTCGACGAGTAAATTGAAAACTTCAAATTGAATGCCCCAGGAAGAAAAGGATGGGAATAAGTCAGGAGGGATATAAGTTAACCAAGTCAGAAACGTAAGAAGCAAAACCCTAGATACTAAAGTAGGTAGCCGTGAGTGACCCTAGAGTATGCAGCCCAACAAGTGAAAAAAATATCGCAAGAAAACGGCAGGTCGATGAAAGCAGAAGGTCTAGGCGTTCATTTATCTGAGATGTAATTCAAAGAAATTTCAGGGAAGCAAATCTGTCTCTTCAAAAATGAAACCAATGAAACATCAGACCAATCAGTAATCGCAGCCGTGTAACGAAAAAAACTCCCAAGGTAGGCTAGTAACAAATAAAGACTGGAATGCAAATAAGAAGAGAAGATCTAAGAGAGGGCAGATTTTCTCTCATGCATTGAATAAATCTCCGCCATTGGAGTCAAGGTTGAATACTTTTTGGTTTACTTCTAAATGAAATAACCTTTGTATTTCACTGTAATTACAAAAGTTACATTTTTTTAGGTCAGAGTTTTTTCTGCCACTAGAAAATGAGTATTTGATTAGATTCCATTAGATTAGAAGTTAATTCAGGTCTCTCTAACTACAACAAAGGTGCTCTAAAGAAAAGAAAGAATGAAGGAGCCATTTAGTGCGGAGTTAAGGGAACGAGGAATCTATGCACAACGTGCGATCCTCATAGGGTCCCAGCACATACAACTATCAAGTCAGGTAAGTTATTTACGAAACATGATAAAAAATGTAGAAGAATGTCATAAGTGTTAAAAAAACAGGACAGCAGTGACCCGAAAAAAAGATGGTCCGTAACAAAACAAAAACCTTATTCTACTTCAATAAAAGTATGACCTACCTACTTACCCTTCAGCTCAGGACCTCATTTTTTCCCCATAGGAGCAACAATTCTTATTGATACCGACGGTTGTATCCTTCTGCGGGGACCAAAAAAAGAATAACGGGGAGACATGAAAGGACTTTTTCTCGCAAAAAGGTTACACGAAAGCTGCAGTGAACTGCCAATTGATTAGATTAAATAGATTAGATTAAATGTTATTTTAAGCCTCCCTAACCGCTAAAAAAAAAGAGCGCATCGAAGAGAGAAAAGAGGAAGGCACCATTTAGTAAGGAGGCAAGGGACTGCGGAATCTATGCAAGGTGCATAAAAACAGTGAGTTATGAAAGAAGTTCATGAAACAAGATAAAAGTTGAAGAAGAAAGTGGTAGGTGCTGAAAAACAGGAGAGCGGTGAACCGAAAAAAGGTGGTCCTTGACACAACAAAAAACATTTTATTTTCACAAAATAAGGCCTACCTAACTCTTAGACTCGTGCCCTCACACATTTTCCTTCAGGGAGTGCTGATTCCAGTAGATACAATAGTTGTGTCCCCTGAGGTGACTGCCAAGAGAACATAGGACGAATGTCGATAAGAATCCATTTTGATCTGTTTATGCGTGACTAAGCTTAAGTTAATTCATTGCCTCAGCATGAGATGCGACCAGAAATAACCTGATACTTCACATTCCATTCTATAGGAGCAAAACTATAGCCGCACTTTACACGCTCAGCGAGTAATGGCAACATTCCAAGAGGTCCATTTCGTGACAGGCTTCATAAACTGCGTTGCTTGCTGTTCAATATTAAATGGCCTATCCACGTTCAGCTCGATGACAAGTCAAGTTCAAGAAGAACTTCATGCTTAAGCACAACTGAGATTGGTGAGTTATGACATACTTGAAAAGAAACAAGCCTTAATAAGTTAATTTATGTAAGTCATAAGTTTCGAGTTTCTTAGAGTTAGTAATAAATGTCACCAAGCAGTAAAAATTTCTCTCCGCCAGTACAATAGAATTTTATTTTTTATAAACCAGAAATGCTTACAGATGCTAAATGATAATTAGTACCATTAATAATAATGATGATGAATTACGAACACTTGTCCTGAGAAACGTTACTTCACTCGTAAATAGGAGAGTTATTAGAACCTATTGAATTGTTAAGAGTAACTAACAAAAATCACAAATAGTTCTACCTAAATAATAACTGATATACCAGCAACAAAGAGCACCAACTAAAAAATAACTGAAATACCAGCTACAAAGAGCGCTAACTAAAAAATGACTGATATACCAGCCACAAAGAGCGCTAACTAAAAAATAGCTGATATACCAGCCACTAAAGAGCTAACTAAAAACTAAGTGATATACTAGCCCCAATTGAGCTAACTAAAAAATAACTGAAATGTCAGCCCAAATGAAAAAAAAAAAACCTAAAGAAGAAACTGATCTACCAGCCACAAAAAGTACCGACGCCCTCGTAAACCTAAATAAAAGTAGGATGCCTGTATCCGCTGCTCTATTCCATGGCTCATATACATCATTTTCTTACTTAAGCTGCTGCAGCTAAACAAATTTGCAAATCCATTGATTCCTACGGAGCTCCAGCTCACTGCTGGCTCTCTAAGACCGGCAAAGAAATGCCTGCTCTTTATTATTCATGGCCAACAAGCCGCAGTAAAACAGTTATTCAGGCTGGAAGTCCGGCTGAAAATTCGTAAGAAATTTTTTCCTTTCTGCGGGCCAACACAAAAAATATCGGTCAACTCTAGAGCGGTATGAAAGTCATTTCTAGTGTATCAACCTTTCGTGCATTAGAAACGATGGCAGTTGTATTCACTCAATGTTTTTTTTTAGCCGTCGTCGAGTACTGGACACGCACCTAAACCTAAAACCTCGAAAATCTGCTTTTGACGCGTCCGAATCAGGGGTTCATTCTTAAGGGTTGTTGCTCAAAATCCCATGTATGGTTTCAGCGGAAGCAACTATGCACTAAAAACGGGAAGTGTATACAACTAATTTTTCACAAATAGGGTGGAAACGCTACGTGAACTAGCCTAAAATGAATGAACTCGGCCGAAAATGAAACTTGTACAGGGTGATCAAACATGAGTGACAATTTTAAATAGTACAAAATCTAGTGAACTAAGCAAAAAACTCGCATCACCAACACTCGCATCCTGCTCACCACATAGGGAGGTTTTATACTCAGTATATATGACACCGGATGCATGGATATATGTTGCTGTCTTTGTGTCATTTAATACAACTCGACTTTGAAAATGACTACCTCTGCACACTTGCAGTTCAGCGTCAGGAAAAATTCTTCCTTCTCCGCCGAAGATTCTTTCCTGAAGCTGAACTTCTGGTGTGCAGGGTCAGCCATTTTCAAAGTCGAGTTGTATTTAATGACACAAAGATAGCAACCGGTATCATGTGTACGGAATAATAAATCCTCACTATGTGGAGAGCTAGAAAAACGTTGATGATGTTAGTTTTTTTGTTTAGTTGACCAGATTTTGTACCATTCAAAATTGTCACTCATGTTTGATCACCCTGTATTCAAAAAAACTACTGGAAAACAGACTGTGGGATGAGTTATATTTAGAATAAATTACTCGATATTTTTTCTTTCATGAAACAGTAACTCAATTCTATCTGGCAATCAGCCAAATCTAAAATAACTCCTCAATTATTGTGTATTTCGAAACAAGTGTACTCTAAATAAAGGTTGAACTAGTTAATTTAAGGGGACATTTTAACGCTAGAGTTAAATGTAACTAATGGACCATTTATTTACAACGTTTGTCAATTTTAAAGTTAGAAGAAACTAGAAACACGATATAAGTCAAATCTCGAGGAACGAATAAAAAGGCGACTTTTAGATTAAATAAAGTAATAAGTCAACTTTCTAATAAGAAGTCATAAGATGTTTAGACTTAGGGTTTTTCAAGTAAACTTTTTAGAGTAAGGATTATCAAATCAACTTTAGAGCAAGGAACATTAACATTAACATAGTTAAGTGAACATTAGAGTTACAACTTCAGAGTAAGAGGTAATAAGTCACCTTTGCAATATGCAGCCCAAGGAGCCAATACAGGGGCTCTCATACTTCCTCGTTTTCTAGAACACAAATCGATAATCAAGAGGTTGTTCACTTAGGAATGCAAAGCTGGGAGTTCTTGTGTCAAGCAACCAACGGATAAAAGTAGCAGGAGAGCTATAAGCAACCTTCATATCGGCAGAACTTGGCCTGCAATACTATTGTTAACGGAGATATTTGCGGAGATAATTGTAGAGGAAATCCACAGTAAGTGGTTCACTAAAGCTTTCCACCCTTCATTTGTAGAAAGTCTAATGTAAGTAAAATGGTTATCAGATGCAGTACGGCAATTTTTACGCATTTGGGGAAAATCTCATCAAGATATAAATGTGCGCTGAAGTAAAATAAAAACTTTAATGCAAAAGTTCAACAATAAGAAGCTGTAAGCGTTCCCTTCTCTTCATTTGCTCGTTTGGAATTGGTCCGTAACTGGACACTGCCTCCTACCACCCTTAGGTAAATCTTTCATCTTGCTAACATCCTCTTCTGTGAACAGCTCTGATATGTTTTGTGTCTTCCCACGTTTGAAATGTCCATTGAAGTTCGCCCCCAAGTGGCAGCCCTACCTTGTTCTGATGTTGGTGACATCTTGACTCCATCGTCAGTGGATCTTTGATGTGCTGTACGTAAGTTCTGCAGTCTTAAAGAAGTTTACCACGCTTGAGAGATAATCAGAATAATTCATAACTACAATTTTTACCCCTTTTTCAGCTGTCATAACTCTTTAATCCCAATGTTGGCGTGGTTCCTCTTGCGCTGCTTAAAAAATCTTAGGGAGGCGAGACTCCAACTTAGCAATCTCATCTCAAAATAAAACGATAGCTCCTCAAATTAAATCCGGATTTTCAGCATGAAAATCATTTCATGATAAAAAGTTGTCATCATCAATGACCAAATCTAAGGTTTGATATTATGACGGCGGGAATGCTAAGGAAAGCCCATCTCCAAAGACAAAAATTTGATTTTCAGTTAGTTGAAAATTAAGAGATTGTGTCTTCTGCCAATGGCTGAACTTTGGGACCAAGGTGATCTGCTGCATTGATTTTTACGCAAAATTCAAAGCCATGGGCATGTTTGTATGTGAATAGAGCGCCTTATTGAGCGTTGTTCAATGTCAGAAAGATTTCATAATTGGGGAAATAATTCGAACTGAACCCATTGAAACCTGACATCATTCGTGGAATCAGGGCCTTTTTTGAGAAATCTATACCTAGTTTATAAACTCCGGGCTCAATTCCATCTTCATGAAATTACTAAGCGGGTGCCATAACTCTAAAAAACTTTCAGCCGCACCGAAGGCACTACCTGTCAACATTGAGATCCAAGTTATGCCAGATGGAAAAGGGGCAAAATTCTTCTTTAGAATTCCGTTAATCACGACTCCCAGCGATAGAACTTTATTCTGATCTGAGAACTTACTTGCAGCTATCGAAAAATACATCAATCCATTAAGCTCATTTTTATTCAACGTTGAGATCTGGAGGTAAAAGTGCACCAGGAAAATGCCCTGATCCAATGCCAGTCCTAAAATAGAGCATGTTACAGTGGTGTAAAGAACAACAGAACTCAAGCACTAATGCTTTAACATAGTCGGAAGAATTTTGCGATAGTTAAGTTAAAGCAGATTATTAATCCCCGTCATTGTCAAGAGTAACAAAGAATAAGTCAACTTTACAGTAACAAATAATGCATCAACTTTAGGGGAAGAAGTATTTAATCAACTTTAGGGTAACTAACAATAAGTCAACTTTAGAAAAAGAAATACTCAGTCTAATCTCGAGCAGCATCTAATAAGGCAACTTTAGAGTAACAAATTATAAGTCAACTTTGTGGTAACAAACAATAAGTCAACTTTGTGGTAACAAACAATGAGTCAACTTCTTACTTAGTTGACAACAGATTTTACGTCGGTTAAAGCCTCCCTAAGCATTACAAAGTCGTTTTCATGCAAAAAGGGGAGAAAATATTCAATAAGGAGTTGAGAAAACTGGGAGTCTATGCCTATGATGTATCCCTAGACTCTACCTTGCGTGTAGAAACTGCGAGATTGAATAAGTATTTGAAGCAAGAGGAAAGTTGAGAGGAAGAAAAATAGGTGATGGAAAAAGACACCCGTGAACCGAATAAAGACGACCTACAATAGAACAGAAAATTTGTTTCATTTTAACAAACGAAAGACCTTCCTAATCATCGGCTCAAGACCTCACATTTTCCCTCGTGGGGGACAATTCCCATGGAGACATTAATTGTATGCCCTGATGAGAGTGAAAGTAAAATATTTTTTGTATTAATTTTACTATGGCAGACCATATCATCAGTGAATTGTGTGCGAAGATTTTAAATCAGGCAACATGTCTGCATGCAACAGAATTTTAAAAATGAAAGGGAGCTTTGACCTCTCCGAAAAAATTCCATTAGATCGTCAACTACACGAAAAAATATCATCCAAATGGAGTGGCGTTTCAGCTAAAACGATCTGAAAAAAAAGAAGATTTTGATCGAGATGACGGATTCGCCAATAACACAGAAAAAGCCCATAATAACACAAAACAACAATAACACAAAAAGCCCATAACCCTGAGGTCGTTATCAAAAGTGGAGGCATGATTGTACATAATGTTGAAGCGAAAGTCAATCGGTGAGACACAATGATAAGTTCTCACACAGTGAAGTGGAGCAGCACAATGAAGTGGAGCAACACAGTGAAGTGGAGCAACACAGTGAAGTGGAGCAACACAGTGAAGTGGAGCAACACAGTGAAGTGG
>JACJUY010005048.1:0-13974 GCA_014220935.1 Platorchestia sp. MABIK
TGTGGTGATGTGCGTGCATGTGGTGTGCGTGGTGGTGATGTGCGTGCATGTGGTGCGCGTGGAGGTTGTACACGTGTACGTGTTATGTCATCAGAAATCTCAGAGCAACGGACATGTCATGCCGTCACCCAGCATTAATTGCTTATTGCCGCATCAAGGTGATGTTTGGGACCACCAGGCGGTCGCTGTCGAAACTCCTCACAATAACCGTCTGTGCAATGATTAGAGAGAAATACAGCTGAAAGGCGCGCTTTTTGTTTATTGCATTTGTCATAAAATTTGGGCTGTGAATGCTGAGCATCCCCCCTCAGGGGGATACAACTATGGTATCTATGGAATTAGCGCTCCCAGGGGAACAATGTGAGGGCCCGAGCCAAAGGTTAGGTAGGCTTTCTTTTTGTTAAAATAACATAGGTTTTTTTTTGTTTTGTTACGGACCAACTTTTTTTCGGTCCACTGCTGTCCGGTTTTTTCAACACCTACTACTTTCTTCTCCAACTTTGATTTTGTTTCAAGAACTTCTTTCTCATCTTACTGTTTCTATGCCCTTTCTACGTAGATTCCACGTTCCCTTTACTCCATACTAAATGGTGCCTTCTTTCTTCCTCTCTTTGGATCTCATTTGTTGAGGATAGGGAGGCTTAAACTAACTAATAATCTAATAATATAATTTTCTGAGCATCCCGAATTAAGGAGCTTTTACAACAGCATTCACCGTACGATGCGTTTTTCTGAAGGTTTCTACTTCGACACTCCTTGCGTCATCCCGTTCGTAAAGCCTCTAAAAATTTTCACAACCAAAACATATCAGCAATGGCAACTGTCTTAACTCGATTGTGGGGAAGCGACAGGACGTTTAATATGCTTGAATTAATCTTCAATATGAGTCACTCAGTATTCCATTGAATGTAAAAGATGAGCGGAAAAGGCAGTTGGAGTCTCAACCCAAAAGTCCACAACCATGCTTTCAGAAGTCAACTTTTGAACATTGAGCCACGTTGAATGACATGTTCAATCAGACCAACTCGTTGAATGACATGTTCAATCAGACCAACTTATTTAATTGTTTGTTATAGGACCCATTCATTAACTTATTTATTTAACCATCACTCGGTAAGATCAGTAGCTCGTACTTACTTAAATTCTTATCCGGCGTGCGTTAACACGTTCACAGGGTTTCTGCGGTTGTTAACGGTTGGTCTGGTTAGGAGGTGAGTAGAAAACTGGGAAATCGTCTTTACTACTCGAATACATTCTAATCTTTCCTAACAAATATGAAAAGTACAATTGCACGATATTTCACCTCGTGCAATAAGTTATTTACTAAAAAGGTCAAGAAACAAATTAAATGCCATTCATTTTATTCCGGAGCGTGGTTGAGCAATTTACCTATTGGTAAACATACGGCCTAATACGTGGAGAACGTGTTGAAAGCTGGCCGGAATTACACCAAAGCGATTGTTGGGATGCTAATCCTCCTCTGCTCAAGTGGCATTTATTCTTTACTTTGTTCATACGTTCTTTGTATTCATTAATGCAGCTACGTTATCATAGAACTTTGTCGCAAAACACTGAAGCTTTTGATATTATGATGGTCTACAGCTGTGAGTGTTGAAGAAAAGACTCAGAATGCTTTTCTCTACATTGTTCAATTTAATTTCTCAATTTCGTTTAAGGTTTCTTCGATTGAATACTTGTATTAAGTTTGATAGTCGCTGGTTTTTGTTAGAAATTGGGTTCAATGAAAAAATTTCACACATAGTTGTTTTTTTTCTGTTTTTTATGATACAAAATATAGATTTTTGAGACAAGTGGGTTTTAATAAAAACTATTTTTTCCTCGCGTAATTAATTTTTAATTATGAAGGCAGTGTTTTGAACACAATACTTCCAATCCTGGTGATCGAAATGAATAAATCCCGTATATCATGTTTGGCAATCAATAATATTCTCATCTTATTTAGGGTTTCAGATAAAAGCGCAAATCCTTTAGCACCTTGACAAGGAGTACTCTACTCCTTATTTTAATCGTTATTTTCGAGAATGTTTGTATCGTAATCACGATCCCTCTTTTCTAATTACGGTTTCCGACTAAACCTTGCATCCAATGTACAATCTTTCTTAAAAAATGAGTATCTTAATTTCGATCCCCCTTTTCTAATAAGGGTTTCCGGTTAAACCTTGTATCCCATGTACGGTCTCATAAAAAATGAGCATCTTAATCCTGTACCTGTATCCTAATTACGATGCCTAATAAAAACACGAGTCCTGACCGTGAGTCCCAATAAATCGTTGCTTCTTAAGGCCATCTGAACTTCCCCACTCCACGCAGGCCCCTGCAGCTGCCGCCTTCAAAGGGCTCCTTTGCAGGTCGTTTCCATTTCAGAAGTCGGTGGAGCGCATAAAATAATTTCGATTTAGCGTTCCCTAATGCGCGCCATAAGACGCAAAAGCGCAGTCGCTAAAAGTGAGAGGTGGCGCCCGCTGCTGGCACCGGCGCGTTTCATCATATTTGTAAATTGAAAAAGCGTGTTATCCAGCACAGCGCGGCCCGACCTGGCCCTCTTAAAAAGCTTCCGAAAGTGCATTGCTATTGACTGCCGCCGATGGCGGTAATATGGAAAGGGTGACGGACCGATTGCTAGGCCGTCTGGATGGCTGAACTTTGGGGAGGGGAGTGGGACGGGAAGCGTAAGTCACGGGAAGTAGGAACGTCAGAGGAAAGAGAGGAAGACTCGCGAAGGACGTGCAAGAAGTTAGGAATTGCATTTGTGGAATTGCTGGACATAGAGCACGTGGGGACAGTTACTCTGAATAGTTTCAGTAAATATGGAATGAGAGTGTAACAAGCGCGAGTTCCGCAAGGTGTGTTGAAAGAGTAGCTGTTGTCGAAGGAATTTACCGTGGAATTTACCAAGTTCTGTGGATTTGGCGAATAAGCTGGGCTGAATTCTTGAGTAAAAAATCTCAAAGTATGGGTCAACTCGCCGAATAAAGCACATTTCAATTTTATAAATAGACAAACTTTTTAACGTTCAGATTTTGTTCTCGGAAATACTGTTGTGTAACTCACAGATGTACAGTGTAAGATAATATAAACCACGCCTCAAATTAAATTGGAATCAAATTCATGAAAAATTCTTCGCATTACTTTTCCAGCGAAGTCCGCGTCTCGCCTACTGGAAAATTCCCACGTGTTCAAGAACGTGAGATAAATTATCACCTTAATATGTTGGCTACGTATTGGTACATATGTGTACACTAGACTTGGGTGTACAAGTTAAAATGTTCTCGTTCAATTATATTTTTCCAGGTTCTTTGAAGAATAAAAATGTTATCAAGCAGTAAAGACAGCTTTTCAATGCTGCCACTTCCAACCTAACGAAACCGTACCACCGCTCATATGCGGGGAAAGTGTTGAACAGTAAATTAAGCGAACGGTGGAGTGACCGTGATTTCGTCCGTAAAGTTCCCTTTTAATAGAATGGTCTCCAAAAACGAACGAGTTCTTCCAGCATACTGCATTTTTCAATTCTGCTCATCTTTGAATGGCTGCTAAGCGGAATGAAAGATTAACTTCCCGAAAATTTTTGGTGCTCGTGTGAAACAATGACTTCTGTGTCAGATTCAATACCAAGAACACAACTGTTTACTCTCATTCACTAAGCCTTTTACCTAGTAATAAAATTGGCGAACTTTATTCAAATGACGTATTTATAGCAGACCTTCCTTCATAAATTTGCAACTTTTGTAAAATCTTGAATGCAAATATTTACTATCATTGCTACTATCAAGCTTCAAAGGCGGGCTCCAAACCTGGAACCCCAATATTATCATTCCTCCAAAATCCTGTACCTAACTCTATACCTGCTCGCAAAAATACATAATCGGGTTCACTGGTAGACACGAAATGCGTTCAGAACTTTGAGCGAGATCAAAGTAGAGGAAGTTGAGAAGCATCCACAGCCCTCGTTTGTTCGGCGCTCGAGTGACAATAAAGTGCAGTTCTTAAGGAGGAAGTTGAGCAATCATAGCCTTGCCCTCGGGAAATCTCTTCCTCTCTGTTTGCCGACTGATGTAGTCGACGACGGCTAAACGGTTAACTACAACGAGCTTAGAGCCTCTGTGTTGTAACAGTTGCAATTTGTTTTCCCTTTCTAGCAGTTGCAAACAGTTTTGTTTTTTTGCTGTTGAAAACCATGGTTTATGACAATTGCAAAATGATTTCATGTTTAACAACTGTAAAGTTTTTCATGGTTCTACAGTTGCATACTGTTTTCATGGTTCAACAGTTGCATACTGTTTTCATGGTTCAACAGTTGCATACTGTTTTCATGGTTCAACAGTTGCATACTGTTTTCATGGTTCAACAGTTGCATACTGTTTTCATGGTTCAACAGTTGCAGACTGTTTTCATGGTTCAACAGTTGCAGACTGTTTTCATGGTTCAACAGTTGCAGACTGTTTTCATGGTTCAACAGTTGCAGACTGTTTTCATGGTTCAACAGTTGCAGACTGTTTTCCCTCAAGGGAGAGCCCTTCACAACAGACCTGGTGAGGAGCTGCCGGAGTCCCATTTTCTGCCTTTGGACTGTTCCAAGTTGGGCTAGGTTTATTTACAAATCCTATACACATTGAATAAGATCATCATAAATCCGGAAATGCTTTGAAGCTAAGTGTTCAGTGCAATTCTTGGCTGTTTTTATCAATGTTACTGGTCAAAAATCGTGATCAAATAATTAAACGCACGTCTAGGACAGTGATTTAAAAATTATAATTTTTCTAGAGTCAAGTTTTTAATTTTTATGCTTCTTATTTTTGCAATTTAATTTCAATTGGAAGCATTATTTTGTCAGGCCTGTTACTTTGAAACCGATATTTGCCTTGCAACTACTAGAAGTTAATTCCAAGTGCTGCGCTGTCGAAATTAGTCTTCTTCATCGTATCATATTCTATTTTCCATAAACTCGTCAGATGAATTTACTCCATCATTAGCTGCTATAGAAGCAACTCGCTCCGTCAAATTATTGTTTAGATTCACAAAATTCGAATATAGTGTTGCACGTTTAGTAACGCGGTGTAGCGGGCCCGAAAAGTTTCGGGTTACCCGTTCTGATTGCGTTTTTCCTATGGATCCTATGAAATGCCCAATTTATATATTTCGGACCATCAGCTGTATTTGATCCTGCCCTCATTCAAAGACGAATGTATTTTTTTGAAGACGACTCGCTACATTAGCGGCAATCTACTACGTGAAACTAATCATTTATACTCATCATGAAGATTTGAAACAGAAAAGGCAGTTTAAAAGTTTAATTTAATTTAAAAATGGATTCAAGAGCGTATACATTGTAGGAAATGATTTTTACAAATGGCTAAATTTTCCAAAAATTTCCAAAGTCGTAGAGATATTGCTGGTAGCGTGAGTTTTTTTCCAGTGGACTTGCGTAGCACTGTTTCGACGTTTTAAATCGATTGGAAAACTAGTTCGCTAATTTTCATGAAAGTATACGGTACCTTACAACAATGTACACAATGCCTTCATAGGCGTAGGTGTGGATTATAGTTTTGATGAAATAGTTCGTAAAATATATTCTATTAATGCATCCAATGCAGATAGAGGTATTAAATAATTTTACTCTATTTTTAAAACTGTTTTTTAAGCGAAACTCCCACATTTGTGAAGCCGTTTATGACGTGCCTGATTTATATTCAAAATGTATGTACATGATCCGGCATTTATCATTTGTACTACGTACGTAATTCAACATTAAAATCCCCTCGGAAAAGGAACAAGAATTGAAAAACAAACTAAAAACGAAGGCATTATGAATGGGGTTAACTGAAAATCAAGAGTATTAACGCACAGAAAGAGGAAAATTAATTCTCTTCGGAACAATAATGGCTGAATATGCGGCGATAAATAGATGAAAGGCTGAATCTAAGGCGGTAAAGAAATGGTGGTCGCAAAAAATGTGTGTAGAATTGATGAAATGCAACGTACAGCAATGAGAATGCATTTATTGCATTTAAAATATAAAGCTATGCTTCATTTATTCAGCAAATAGTGTAATTTTTATAAAACGTGAGTTTGAAAAAACCGAGGAAACTTTTTTCCCATAAAATCGGGTTTCGCACATATAAACTCACATTTTTTTACGAAATTCCAGTTTTCTCTGATGAACTACTCACATTTTTCTCGCACATCTCATTTTTAACAAATAAACTCAAATTTTCCCTACAAAATTTTATTTCTCTTTAATTAGCTACCATAATACGTCACAAAAATCCGTTCCTTCCAAATAAACTTTCAACTTTCTTTCCAAACCCCATTTCGGAAAATCCAAACGGTCGAATTTTCCTTGGAGAATCCCATTTACCACCAATAAACTGCCATAATATGTCACAAAATCCCATTCCTCACAAATAAACTCACATGAAAACAAAAAATGAAGAAAAAAGAAAATCCGTTTTTCAGAAAGTTGATACTTGAAACGTTGTAACACACTTAAAAATTTTATATTTTTCTAACCTAAAGTTCCAATATTGATAGACAAGCCATAAGAGAACAGACAACGGCATTGCTGATGACAAAAACATCGGTAGACAAAATCTCTGATGTTATACGTTACAAACACCCATTTGTCTCCAAATCAGCGAGAAGACACGACTCCTTCACACGCCCGGAGTAGGGGGGAGGAAAGGGAGAGGCACACGCGGGGGTCAGCACCAAGGGGCGCCGGTAATTGCTACAAGCTTCGCACATTTCTGGACATCGGTCAGTGATGTTCGATACAAGGCGTCCTGGTAGCTGTCTGGCGACACATCCTGGCGACCTGTTCCTTCTTCCAATGCCAGCATCTTCGAGGGGCTCCAGTCCCATCATGTTTTTTTGCAGAGGTCCTTCATGGTATTGGTGCTGATAATTGTGTTTTCGCCGAATTTGATATCTACACGTTGACCATGTATTGGGACATACATTTGTGTACCACTAGGTGAATTTCTCATTTGCGTACCGGAATAAATGAACAGCATTTCAATTATTTCACTTATTTTTCTTTAGAATAGATTTTTGCGAACAAGGTAAAGCATCATCGTACTATTACATTTTTCACACTTCTTAGGAAGATAAAAATCTATTCGAGCAATGAAGTCGGTTTTCTACTCTGCTAATTACAAACTAACTTAACCCTTTGCTTCCCGACGGGAACTCCAGTTCCCGTCGTGAACTCGTGTTCCAGTTTAGGGAAATTGACGAAATTTCAGGGTAATTCAACTAGTAGGGAAATTATTTGAAGTAAATGACAAAATAAGGGCAATTAATGATATGCCTGCAACTATGTTTTAGACATTCCAGAAGTTTGACTGACACGTGCAATTTGCTATTGATATCCACTCAGTGTAAGCTTCATGGTCTATGCTATACATTTAATACTTTTTTATTTAACTTCAGCAAGTTTTTCATATGAACATGTATTTACAGATAAAATTAAGCAAAATCTAAAGTGATATCTTTTCTCAGATTTTTCGGCCATTTTTTTTTGGGGTGCTGTTTTTAAAGCATAATTTTTTTCAATTTAATAATATGACCACGCAGTGGGACAAATGTGTACCACTGGGTAAATTGTTCATACACGCACCAATGTAAAAGTATAACATTTCAAGCCATTTTGCGACCTTTTTTGAAGGAATTTTATCATACCATGAAAATATTATTGAGCTCTTACATTTCTTACTAAGGACGGAAACTCATTCCAGCAAAGATATCGATATTACCAGTCTGTTTTTCACAACCTAACCAAATCACTTTACAACACGCGCAATCGTAGTCAACGTGTTGGAAAGGAAGTAAGCACTTGCTTATGCTGAAAAAAAACATGCTAGGGCAGTTTTGCTAATATTTCAGGGTAATGACTAAAATTACCTTAGAAAATCTTTCCCTTAACAATTAGAGTGTTGGGAAGGAAAGGGTTAAATAACCATAGCAGAAGCAAACGTCGTCAATGTGATAATCTCTATAGGAAAGCACACTGCTTTGCATCATCCTCAGTAAATGTAGGCAGATCTTGGTTGTCTTGGATTTCTTGCTTTCATGAACTAGAATTATTTCAGTTAATCTATTTTATGTTCCGAAAGTTTCTTTTCTGCTTTTACGGAGAAATTTTTTATGAGCTGTGAGCTGTTTAAACTGTTGTAATCGTACAGGCAATGTTAATATTCGATATCGACTCCGAGTGTGTAAAATGATAAAATTAGTCTTTGTCTAAAGTGCATTTATCTTAATAAACTACATCCACATTTATTTGTATGTGTCTTTTTGATTTATCATTTTTTCTATCATTAATTTAAATTAAAATAGCCTATTTTTGGCATTTAAGAGAACGAATATGTTGAAATTTCCAGAGATCACCCGAAGGACGAGAACTAGTAATGATTTGTGCGTATGCATTACTCTAACAACGCAGTGCAACCGCAACGCATGCAGCTTTGCGTCTATCAGGGGCTCCTGTGATTGTCTAGGCGGCTTAAGCATAATTTATCGCAAAGGTGACTGCTTTTGATATACTGGCTGTGGCTTTTAATCTCGTACTCATTTTAAATCCTAGTTTTATCTCAGGTGTAATGTTCAAAACATAAACAGGTTGATATTTTCAAATTAGGTTCAGGTCTTTTTATACATAGACTTCCCCACTGAAATTTGAAACCCTGAACTACCTTTACAGCATAAATTTATTTGTCTGCAAATAAATGTAAAAAATCTGTAATTGCATAACACTATTCGTAAAATTATTTATGTACCCACAGAACCCCTGCGGCCTTAGAACAAGTGAAGTTCGATTTTATAGAAATTTTACGCAAAAGAAAAAAAATAACGAAGTCTTCCTCAATTCAAAGTTTTTAATTCATATAGGGCATCATCCCTTGACACCCTACAAGTCCTTCTCTGGAGTCCTTCCTGTTCGAGCTCGACAAGGTTTCTAAAGTGCAAATTCAGTCTTCCTTAGACGCTCAGTTCTCTCCTATGCAAACTGAATCAATTTTTAATTAGACTCCGACAAGATTGCGAACAACTCTGCTAATTACACCGAGCGCGTGATTAACACGTAAGAAGATTAATTAAAAAGCGTAAAGTTTCGAAGATGAGTCCCAGGGAGACCGGACTTTTGTAGATTACTCATTGCTGGAATATTTTTGGAAGTAGTATCGCATCAAAGATAAAGCGACGGTGCTCCGTCTTGGCGAAGTTCAGATTTTTGGGCTTGCCTTCGTAGGGAAAACACGAAGCTCAATGAAGTGGGGTCGTAGTTGCCAGATTTATTATTCTTTAATGTGCAGAGTTCAGGGGAATTTTGCTTTAGTTTCTTGCGAAATGTTCTTCAGGGGCGCGAAAGCATCTCGTAAAGTCCGTGGATTTTATGGCGTGTAGAGTTGTCACTCAAAATTGACTAGCCTACTCTACTGACTGCCGATGATCTTGCGTTCTTCTTAGAGGTCATTTAGGTCAAGTAGGACTCAATCGTTACTCATTGTCCACCAATTATTCTTACTCCTATTGTTAGTGAAATGAAAATACTCAGAAAATTTAAAAAATTGGGTACACATATTTCATCAGTCAATTAACTTAGCGTAGGTGAGTGAACTACCCTTTGTGAACTTCGAACGAGGATAGACTAACCATATAGAGGGGACAATAAAGAGCAATGAAAACTTGAAATCTTTCAAGATCGAAAGTGGCATGCTATATTTAATCCGATATCATATTCATCTCGAAAATGAATCTCTCTCGTTCATATGAGAAAATTTTATTTTGTTATTATTATTAAAATACGTCCACGTATGTTACAGCATCGATGTTTCTGTGAGGTGATGGAGTTGGTTTTGCTGATCTTCGAGCCGAACTTAAGCGGATACAGCGTTCGTGAGAAACTGTATTAGTACGTCAGTTTAAAATCATAGAATTTATCGTAACCCTTTAATGTCTGCATTTTTGTACTCATACTCATGTTACAACCGCCATCATTTAATTGGCACTGGTATCTAGTAGTCACCTGTCTCAGAATGAGGAAGGAACTGCCATCCAGCAGGGAACTTGAAAGATCACATTAGTTGTTAAAAAATTTACCAAGAAATACAATGCATTGAGGCTATTCTCCGAAGAGGACGGTATAGTCCTAGGGGGTCAATGGGTCAGGTTAAATGAAGGCAGTGAGTGCGTCAGGCCAAGATCAGGCCTATAGTGTAGCCAGATTTTATAGACCGCGCAGGACTTAACACGCTAACTGCCACGATCATGGAGGGAATTTTCAAACTGGCTGATCGACCGGTGCAAGTTCTGTCACAAACTGACTTTTCATGAATACTTTTTAATCAAAACCAATTGAAGTCGCGATCCATGTAATGTTTGTCATTCTCAGTATTGATCGCTAAATTTGACTTTCATTTCAGTTGAATGTAGAACTTTACTATAACCTGAGTTAGATAACGAGTTAGTGCAAGTCCAAAGGGCGGACTAGTTTCCTGCCTCAAACTCAAGTGGTGTAAGTTTGCCAAGGAGTTGAGAATAATGAAACGGGCGGGGTCTAAAAACTTGGAATCACTGGTTTTGCTAAAAGACTATCTCCATTCTGTACAGAAGTAAATAAGTAGCATGAGCATTGTACATCAGACAATACCTATACGTGTCTGACTCGAGTAAGATGCTGCTCTTCTGAAGTACAAATCAGAAAGTTATGCTTGGTCCGTGACATGATGAAAGCATGAATCCTGCTGACCAAGCCAGTGATATGAGCTAAAAGTAAATTGGAAACTAATCTTATCTAATAATACTCTTTGTGCTTATTTATTGACATGTTTGTATTGTGTACGCTTCTTCCGTCTCTCTGTCACGCTCATAAGGATGCTGAATGACCATATCTGTGACACGAGTTTTACCATGTGCACAAGCGTTGTTTCCAATTATTTCCCGATGACAATAACATTAATTTTGTAAAATAGACACCAGCTGTTGCGTAACAGAAATACAAGTTGTTTCGTATCATGGAAACGCAGCAGCCAAATTAGTTTTCTGCGTGTCACCCTCTATATAAGCACTAAAAATGACTTCAAAAATCGTTTCTGGTAGTTAAGATTAATAGATCGTAAAAAATGATAAGAAATTATAGATTGTAGGAATAGTAAAGCCCATTACATGCATCATGCATGTGAATGCATGAATCTCTTGCTTTTCTACCATTCGATGTTTGTAAACTTCAATCATTTTTCTAAGGTTTCTTATTCAATGAAGTCCTTCTCCTTTCTACTTAATGTACGTCGTTTTGACGAGACCATCTCGCGTCACCGTAGCGTACGTGCGACGTCTCCTTGAGAGCACTAATTAGGCGCCCTATCACCTTACACCTTCTTCCAAAACTCTCTAATGAAAGCCTAAAACAATTTGGCTTTTTTAGCGCGATTTTATTACGAGTCTCTGGAACACGATGCCGGAGGAAAGAATCTCCTATTGAAGCTCTCCTGGAGCAAGTATTTAGAAGAGCTCTGCTTATTTGATTAAAGCTTGTTTTCTCGGAGGAGACACTCGCGTCCGATACTTCCCTCAAAATTCGCAGGTCGGGGAGTCGAACTGGAGCAGCGGGCCGGTGGCGCCTGGTTGCTGTCGTGCGGGACACTTCGAGTCGCGCGGGGTTGTTTGTTTCATTCTGCATGCGTGTGCATGATGTTTGGGCTTTCAGGGAGATAATGTGAGGTCCCGAGTTGAGAGTTAGGTAGGCCTTCTTTTTATTGAAAAAAATATTTTTTCAATTTTGTTATGGATCATCTTTTTTCGTTTCACTGCTGTTCTTTTTTTCAACACCTACTACTTTCTTCTTCAACTCTTATCTTGTTTCCTACCCTTCTTTCTTAAGTTGCTGTTTCTATGCGCATATGATCCTGTGCAGGAACACGCCTTGTGCATAGATTCCACGTTCCCTTGACTCCATACAGAATGGCCTCTTCATCCTTCCTCTCTTTGAACATCTTTATCGTGTTAAGGGAGACAAAAACTAATTTACAATCAATCGACACGTGTTAACCCTCCCCGCCGGATACCACATGCATGCAGCAAAACATGTGCGTATAGCAAAGCAGGTGAATGCAGAGAACACGTACATGCACGGCATCGCATTGTAGATGGTAATTTGGGATCCGATTTGGAAAAATTTCTCACTGATTCATCTTCATTTCGCGCATAAATTTTTATCGACTCAGTCTTTGAAGGAGCTTCACAAAAAAAAATAACTCAAAAATTTTACAGCTCCCTAATCCAATATTAGGTTTCTGCTATTGAGCATAGTCAGTTCAAACCTATTGATCATATAGAATAAAAATGTTTGAACAAGTGCACAAATGAGACAAAAATTTTGCAATTTACAACAGAATTTTGTACAATTTGCACAAGTTGTACGGCAAGATGTACGGTAAGTTTGACGGCAAGTGTAACAAATTTTACAACACGCAAGACGTATAAGTTCTTCGTTTAGTGTTAACAATTTGCCTTTGAGTTATTTTAAACATTTTCACAAATGTTCACAGGCTGAAGAATACGAGTTCATAAAATTTAACATTCAAAATGAATTTTGAACCAAATTAACGAATTGTTATCATATGTAAGCCGATAGTTCCATGAGCCGCGTTCTTGTATACTTTGACACTTAAATACTGTATACTAGCGATACATGAATTAACATTATTTCCATTAATGAAAATTAATTGAAATTATATCCATCGTTCTTTCCATTAATGCAATTCCTCAGGGGGATACAAATATTGTATCTATCGGAATTAGCACTCCCAGAGGGAAAATGTGTGAGAGCCCGAGCTGAGAGTTAGGTAGGCCTTCTTTTTGTTGTAATACAATGTTTTTGTTATTTTAAGAACCACCTTTTTTCGATTCATGCTGACCTGTCTTCCAGCATCTACTACTTGTTTTTTCAACTCTCGGAAAAGTCTAACGGACAGTCATAACGCCAAAGTATTTTTCATTCATCACTTCACATTGTGTTTCCAAAAAATTTTCTTGATTCAAAACTGTTTTCTAAAAATTTAAGGTACCAGGTTATCATTAATCTTTATTATGGAGGAGCGATCGCTGAAGTTACTTAGACGTCCTGGAAATGATGCCCTGTGTACCAGAGTTAATGGAACGTCCTGGAAATGATGCCCTGTGAATCAGAGTCAACGGAACGTCCTAGAAATGATGCCCTGTGTGTCGGAGTTGACGGGACGTCCTAGAAATGATGCCCTGTTTATCAGACTTGACGGGACGTCCTAGAAATGATGCCCTGTGTATCAGAGTTAACGGGACGTCCTAGAAATGATGCCCTGTGTATCAGAGTTGACGGGACGTCCTAGAAATGATGCCCTGTGTATCAGAGTTGACGGGACGTCCTAGAAATGATGCCCTGTGTATCAGAGTTCACGGGACGTCCTAGAAATGATGCCCTGTGTATCAGAGTTGACGGGACGTCCTTGAAATGACTTTCTGTACATTAAAGTTAATTGGAAGTATTTCAACGAAGCTTAAGTGTCCGCGCTGACATTGCGTCAGAGTTTTGTTCAGTTCTTAGCGACAGTTGCAGTTTTCTTTCTTCAGGCACTTAAGTCCAATATAAAGGATACCTTTCTCCTTCCTCTCTTTGGAATGTCTTTGTTGCGGTTTACGAGGCTTAAACTAACTTATCTAATCATCTCTCATGCATGTAGCATCTATCTCGGTTAAGCTCTTCCGTTTCAAGTTTGAGTGAACTATGTCGTCGATAAAGCGTCGTCTATGCATTTTACAGCAGCATCGTAACTAATTTGGGATTTGTGAAAGTAAATAATACCTTGCCTCTAGTCAACGCAGAGCTTCTTTGCCTTGTCTGTGGTGCCATTACGGTGAGGCTGAGATGCCATTACGGTGAGGCTCAGATGCCATTACAGTGAGGCTGAGATGCCA
>JACJUY010005048.1:51427-82208 GCA_014220935.1 Platorchestia sp. MABIK
AACTTGTGCACTCGGACAGTAACTGCCACAGCCAACTGTGCACACGGACAGTAACTGTCACAGCCAACTGTGCACACGGACAGTAACTGCCACAGCCAACTGTGCACACGGACAGTAACTGCCACAGCCAACTGGTGCACACAGATAGGAATTGTCATAGCCCATTAATGAACATCTACAAAGCTGTTTGCCACAGAGAACTGAACCACACTAGGCACATTACAAAATAGTGTAACTTTTGCTCATAAATAAAAATTTCAAGTAAAATTCAGAAAAATGACCAGGAAAAGATGAAAATACAACACAAGTTGTCACCGATACGAAATAGAATCCCACAAAATTGAGAAATTAAATAAAAAACGTTAGTACAATTCAATTGTAATGGAAGCAGTTACAGCATTACTCAACGTAGAATACATATAAAGGAACTCAATATGCCAACCGAGGATATCGTTGATGCCAAGCTCCCATTTGTTGCTGTAGAGGGAAACAGCAGGACTAACAATAAAGTAAGACATGCACAAGATCAACTGCAAAAGTTCAGAAGGAGAAATGTACTAAAGTAAATGAAAAGACGCCCATATCAGCAATTCTATCACAAATTTTTCCTGTTTGTCACCCAGGTTACTAGAATGAATAGTTCTGAATGTAGTTTCAAATTTCATTTTTTATCGATTGAAAATTTCGGTAGAAGTCCTTCGGAATCAGACAAACCACGCGAGTTGCCTGATGCAGAGTGATTTTTATTTTCGAAATCAATTTGAAATAAAAGGCTAACTTTGAACACATGAGCCAGAAAAAAATTAAGAAAATCTGGTAACCTTATTAACAACCAGTCAGGGGTTGACGGTGATGTCCCACACAGTAATTTCCATAACATAAATTCTATGGAAAAAGTCACCAGTGTGCGATTGAAACTTCTATCAAAAGCTGATGACATCACAAAAGAAATCTTCCATCTCATTAATTCTTATCTAAAAAAACTTCTGATGTTTCAAGCAACGACGGAAAAGATCACAGAATATAACACTCAGAAGTTCTGCATCCGCGAATGATTTTTTAAAATGAAACCGTTCCATTAAAGCTGCCAAGAACCAATGCAATCAGCCTCAACAGGCACAATAATTAGAAAGCCATACACATAATACACACGGTAATGGATGAATTTGGCCTCATAGAATTGTGAGGCTGTTGAGTGACACGAGATGTACTTTCAATTGCATCCACATTTCTCCCAAGCTACAAAACAAAAGAAGCAACAAAAACAAGCCAAAGGGCTAAGTCCCTCACCATCAGGCACCACCAATCACACACAGGCACCAGAGTAAGAGTCAAGGAAAAATCATAACTACACTTAGATCTGTCTCAAAAAAATTCACACGCTACTCAGATTCAATCACAGACTCAGAGGTCTGCGATTGGATGGTCAGCTAGAGGGACAACACATTACATTACAGAAGGATGTGAGCATGACGGGCTTTCGGGGCGACGACAATACTGCACTGGAACACACCTGATGGCGGAGTGTCTGTTGTCTGAGGCTTTGGAGGAGGCGGGTGAGGTGTGGTTGGGAGGTTGGTGGTCGCCGTTCGTGTCGTGGTTGTTGGCGCTGCCACTGCTGCCGCCGCCACTACCGCCGCCGCTCCGTGCCTGCTTCTTGTTGCGGGAAAGCTCGGGGTTGTACTCCTGGGGGTGGCGGAGGTTTGCTTACTCAAATGTAACTGCAAATGATGCATTTTAACTTCATGATGCGCAATGACCTAATGAAACGAAACGGTGAATTACCCTAATTAACTCGATGAAACATGACGGTAAGCCACCCTAATTAACTCGACGGAACATGACAATAAGTTACCCTTATCAACTCTATGGAACGTAACGATCAATTATGGCACTAATTGGTTGAAACGCTTCGGTAGGTTACGGTATTTAACTGGATGGAACATACCGGTAAATTACGAAACTTGACTGGGTGAAACCTTTAGCTGAATAAATAAAGATACCCAAGTGAAACGTTCTGATAACTGAACGAAATTCACAGAATGAATCGCACTGTAATTAACTATAGGAAAAAATAACTCGTTTTAATCAGCATATAACGAGCTTATTAAGATTTTTGTTCTAAATTCGTCATCCATCATTGGATGCATCCGTTATCCAAAATACTACTGACATTAATATTTGATAATCACTTTACAATAAAAAAAATGGAACCGGGCTAACGATAATAATTTTAATAAATTAATATTGATATCCATATTTTCATTTATATGGCTCGATCATACGTAGTAAGACTAGATCTGTTTTTGAGAGACATACGTCCGTAAGATATTTTTGCCCTGGTTTCTAGATTCCGCCATTGGCAATGACAAACTTATACATTATTCGTTACTTACATGGCACTCAACACTGAAATTGAGCACAAATCACACGAGGCGCACGACGCGCTCAAGCCTCCCAGTCTGTACACGTAAAAATTGTTCTAAATTTACTTTTCATTCGAAGTGGTTGTTTTCAGCAAAATAAGCACCCCACAGTCGTAAAATTATGTAAAATATTTGCCCCAGCTTAGAATAAAGAAGCTTTGAAATCACGCTGAAGCGCCTGAAGCGAGAGAAAAGAAGAGCGACTCAACGGAGGCCGAGGCGCCACTTAACCGCGGTTAATTGGTTAGCAAAAAGCGTAATAGAAAGCTCGAACTATCAGCTAAATTACTAGAAACCAATAAATTAAACTGAACGAAAGGAGTGAACATAGAAAGAGTAGACATAACGGAAAGAGTGTGAGCATAACGGAAAGAATGTGAATATAACGGAAAGAGTGTGAATATAACGGAAAGAGTGTGAATATAACGGAAAGAGTGTGAATATAACGGAAAGAGTGTGAATATAACACGGAAAGAGTGTGAATATAACACGGAAAGAGTGTGAATATAACGGAAAGAGTGTGAATATAACGGAAAGAGTGTGAATATAACGGAAAGAGTGTGAATATAACGGAAAGAGTGTGAATATAACGGAAAGAGTGTGAATATAACGGAAAGAGTGTGAATATAACGGAAAGAATGTGAATATAACGATAAGAGTGCGAATATAACGGAAAGAGAGAAAACATAACGGAAAAAGAGAAAACATAACGAAAAAAGAGTACATAACAGATACAGACAGAGTGAACATAACGGAAGGAGTGAACATTAGGGAAAATGTGAACATGACGGAAGGAGTGAACAAAAGGGAGAACGGGAACATAGACAGGTGAAGCAAAGAGAGAAGAACACTGGGTAACGACTACCCCCAAAGAGGCAGTCCGTTACGGCGGCCGCAGCCCCCTATGGCTGCCTGCTCTCGCTAGCGAGGAGCACGTCAGCGCACGGCTCCGGACAGAAGGCTATGCGAGGTAAGGGTGTAGGATAAGAGTGGGCACTCGCTGTATCCGCGAGTCTCACAGTAGAAAGTTGCGGGTGTGATTCGATGGTCAAAAAAAGCGGTGTGCATGAGTTACCACAGCCGTAAGCTGTGTATCTTGCTTCAAATCATGGCTGCAAGCTTTTCGTACGTAAATAAACTTGAAATTCAAGTTAGAGGACTATTACTCAGCGTGTTGTGGAATGGAACTGTAACCGAATAAGCGATATTACAACACGAGCTCTCAATTCATAAATGAGGAAGGAAAGCCGTCGTGTGTCATTGAGAGATCACGCAATGTCGAAGGTTAAAAATAAACGCGAATTTATCGGGTGTACTGGTGTCAGAATTCTCCTTAAAATAACATGGGGACAAATTTGCCTCATTAGACTGTACTTGTTAGCCAAAAAAATAAGCGTGTTGCTGAGTCAACTTCAAGGGGAGACATAGCCTGGATACCTAGGTCTCTAAACGGTAAGTGTAAGAGAGGCGATTATGAAAGTGTGCTTAAATCAGTAGATGTGCTGCTTCATTGTCCGTGTGAGGTATTCTTCACGGTTATATGCGATTATCTATTTTAAGCTTCAGTACAACAAGGACTATACTGTACTGTAAAGGACCTGCACTTTTCCATAGCCAGTGTTTTTGTATACTATGAGGCCACTTTTGCGAGGAATGGTCGTATAACACGTTTTACGTTTGACAGACTTCAATCCCACTGGTCTTGGTGATAATCAAGCAAACTTTCAGCATTGATATTCCAACGACCACATAGAAATATGAAACACAATTATTATCCAATGATGAGTATATTTTTCACTGAAAATCTGCTGTTTAGAATACATCGCAACTCAGGTCGTTTCGTTCTTTACAAAATAAGCTTTGATAAGCATCAATGAGAAGGAACTACTGCAGGAGCAAAGCATGCTACAAATTTTATTGATCTATAACTGTTATCGTAAGCTACTCCCCATTCCCGAAAGTAGTTTATTTCATGGATGAAATACGGAACACGAAAAGTAATGAAAAGTATCACTCATGGACACCCGTTTTTCTCTGAAAATTGGGAGCAAATACAGCAAGATTTTTTATTCAAGTCAAAGAGACTTATGAAAGGTTGAAGCGCATAATTAAGAGTTTAATTTAAACGTGGAGACAACTACAAAGGGCCGCTGGCTCACATTAGTTCTGTTTGAGTAAAATCTGACGATGTTTTAAAGAAAAAATTATCGTGTGAGTAGACGCTTCATTATGCAACACGCTGTTGATTAGATTAGATTATTAGTTAGTTTAAGCCTCCCTATCCGCTACAAAGGCGATCCAAAGAGAGGAAGGAGGAAGGCACCATTTAGTATGGAGTTTAGGGAACGTGGAATCTACGCAGAAAGGGCATAGAAACAGTAAGATGAGAAAGAAGTTTATGAAACAAGATCAAAGTTCAAGAAGAAAGTAGTAGGTGTTGAAAAACAGGACAGCAGTGAACCGAAAAAAGATGGTCCGTAACAGAACAAAAACCTATTCTATTCCAACAAAAAGGAAGCCTACCTAACCCTTAGCTCGGGCCCTCACGTAGTCCCCCTGGGAGCGCTAATTCCCATAGATACAACAGTTGTATCCCCCTGAGGGGTGCAACACGCTGTTTGTGTGTACCACTAGCAAAAAATATGACTGCCACCAATACAACCCACCGCAGGATAACAGTTTCGCTTTTAATTAAAGCGAAACAAAAATAGATAACGTCTAAGCAGCACTGGTGTATTCAACGAGAGCTGAAGTAAACGTTTAGGTAAGCAGATGTAGAAATAGTCAGACCTTGTCCTCTCGTGTGCTGAACAAGCGCAAGAGTACAACGATACGCGTGTAGTGTGTAGGTAAGGAGCAAGAAAGTGAGAGAATCAAGAAATACCGACAAGGCCGAGCACCAAATGCAGGTTATCATTATTATTACAGGAGGCAGGTGATCATCGCTGACAGGTCGCTGGTTGATGAGCGTAATGGCGCCCTCAGGGATGTGCGCAGCGTTGCCCTTCTTGCCCTTGCCGCTTATGTCGCGGAACTCCTCGCTATACTCCTGTCCACCACACCGAACACACGCATTAGATACTTACGGGCAGCCTAGCCAACTCCTCTCAGTAGAGCTACGCGCCTTCCGGCACCGCGATGGGCTGAAGTTCAAACAGCGCAAACCAAAATGCACATTGCGATTGCCACAAACAATACAAAAATACGAATGGGATTCAAGATTACAATCAATCGAGACAAGTTCTGTGTGTGAAAGACGAATGGTGAAAACACTCAAGGATTATAAAATGGGGAATACTTTTTATAATGCACACGTTCAATCTACCGCAAACGAGAACACACATTCATAAAAGCAAGTCAGCCAGAATGTGGTAACTTCAACTGCGATGTACTCTCCGACAGACACTGAGCGGCAACGAGAAGATTGCCGACCGGAAAAACGAGGACGTACACAACATGAAAGCTTAAAAAAAAACTATCAATTATTCGTTAACGAAACATTGAATACATCCGAATAGAGATAATCGGTAATGGTAACTCAATACAAACCGACACACGAGCGCACGCAGTTACAGAAGCATAAAATACACCCTCGCGTGAACCATTCGAACAGAACGACTAAACTAGATTGAAAGGAAATACCACACCTAAGATTAAAGGAGAAGCAAATAAAAACAGCATACACCAATAAAAATCTAAAGGAATTCTTGGGATGCGGAATAACACTAACAGCGCAAGCACATGGTAACTTCAAAAAGTACGGTTTGTCCGTTCACGATAATGATTGATAAGTTAGTTTTAACTTCCTTGAACACAACAAATACGTTCAAAGAGAGGAAGGATGCAGGCACCATTTTATACGGGGCTAAGAGAACGCGGAATCTATGCACAATGTGTGTTCCCGCACAGGATGTCCCGCGTATGGAAACAGTAAGTTGAGAAAGAAGGTTAGGAAACAAGATGAAAGTTGAAAAAAGTAGTAAGTGTTGAAAAACAGGACAGCAGTCCTACAAAAAAGACTTGCCTAACTCTTAGCTCGGGACCTCACATTTTCCCCTTGGGAGTTTTAATTCCCATAGATATAATAGTTGTATCCCCTTGAGGGGTCGGTTACCGGTAAACAAATCAGACTTCAGGGAACGACTGGATGACAGGCATTATATAACATAAAATGAAGTTATCGATAGAAACGTCAATAAGGTTCAACTACACAACGCACGACGGGGCGAGGAACAGGAATGATAACAGGAAGGAGCGGTGAACGACATTTTTGGCTCGCCACTCAAGTGCCACGCCGCGTCCAAAGAACAACAGCAGACACATTCGCAAAGGGCAACATCGCAGCCAGGACTTCAAGACAAATTAAAAGTGGAATGCACCATACGAAAATGGGCACAAAGTACGAAGAAAACTGTACAGCAGAATTTGAAAATTCCCTCATGAATTGCCACAAAAAGAAACAATGTTCAAATTAGATTATTAGATTATTAGTTAGTTTAAGCCTCCCTATCCTCAACAAATGAGATCCAAAGAGAGGAAGGAAGAAGGTACCATTTAGTATGGAGTTAAGGGAACGTGGAATCTATGCAGAAAGGGCACAGAAACAGTAAGATGAGAAAGAAGTTCATGAAACAAGATCAAAGTTGAAGAAGAAAGTAGGAGGTGTTGAAAAAACAGGACAGCAGTGAACCGAAAAAAAGTTGGTCCATAACAAAACAAAAACCTATGTTATTTTAACACAAAGAAAGCCTACCTAACCTTTAGCTCGGGCCCTCACATTGCCCCCCTGGGAGCGCTCATTCCCATAGATACAATAGTTGTATCCCCCTGAGGGGAACAATGTTCAAAGCAAAGCCAAAAAAGCTTGCGTAGGGGGAACACAATATACAGATGACGCTAGTCACATCACTGCAGAAACCGTACGACAATTTGAGAAGAGCGCTTTTGTGGAATAATTCAAATTCAGCGAAATGGGAAAAATTATGTGTGACAGGTCACCCATTAGGAAGAGAATTGTTGAATTAACTGAATTTAATCCACTGAAATTCAGTTAATTGGAATTCTATCAACAACGCAAGGACATGACAAAACTTGAGTACAACATCAATAAGAAATAAGAATCAAATGATATTCTGACACGGTGCAATTTGCATTCAAGTACACAATTCGAGTCAATCACTCAAGTGCTTCATGCAAAGGTTCTGGAGTCATTAGCAAATGTTTACAACTATCAAGCTACTCCGCTAAGCATTTTCTTTAGATGTTTCAATTTGTGTATATACCATTTGAAGAGTAGTTCCTAACCTGAACAAAGCTAGCTCCAGTTCAGGGATCTCTGCAATTTTTCTATGAGTAGGTGGTGGAATCGAGAGTTCGCGCAGCCCGGTTCAAGTTTGGCAACTTGAAATACATGAAGTTTATAATTGAAGGACGGTATTTGTGAATTAACAATACGGAAGCACTAGGTGTGATAAAGTTTGACTCGTGAATGTCATAGATGGACGTCAATAAAAGAGCAGTTGGCTTCACAGCCACTGGAATCAGAGGCCTAAATTATAGAGGCTTCTCTCCAAAGAGCCGTGCTTCAAAACTGAATCGAAAAAACTGATTTTTTTCCGCAAATCCTCACATTTGGACTTCTCAAAAATAAAATTCGAACATCAATAGCACTCGCACTTAATTTGAAAAAGCCATCATTGAAAATACGAGCAGAAACAACTTAGATCTGGCAATCCAGAAACGTGACTCCGCACCGTTGGTGTATAAATAGCTGCACAACGCAAGCGACTCACGGAAGAGCTATTCAGGTTGAGCTACAAAACCCTAAATCTGATCTGGAATTACCATAATTCAAAAATTAATAGAATTTTGTTCAGGTGGTTCATAGTTTTGTAAGAATTGTCTCAGTGAGATCTTGCAACCTAAATATTCAGGTTTTAGTGGCACCACCCTCAACAGACGTTACGTTTAATAAGCGGGCTATTTCGCCTTAAACTTAATACCTTTATACTTTTGAATAATGATTGCTGCTCTCGTGTAAAATGTAAATGCTGGAGTCAACACTACTCGAGCAAAGAACTAAATGAACATCAATACAGGGACAGTCAACACATAGGGCAGCTAGCTCGACTCTACCTTACCAGCGCGGTACTCAAACACCAACGATCACACAGAGTTCCCCCACTCGCAGTGATTCGAAAGTGGTCTTGAGTAGCCGACTCGCCAGTTCTACTTTACACCGCTTTAGCGCGCGAGTAATAGACGAAAACCAGTACAAGATGGGCAACTAATGACTGATATTGCGGCGAGTATTTTTAATGAAATCAGGGACGTCATAAGGAACGTTGTTGAAAGTTTGCCGAAAATCACAAACACAACCTGATCCTGAGCTCACATGGCGCGTCTCACACCCCTCCAACAGTCTCTTTCGTTGTGCGAAGCGACCACAGTAACTACTCATGGAAGCACATCACACGGGACGCAGTGCCTTTAGATACCGAAGCCTTTGAGTGAATCAGAAAACGACTACAAAGCTACGAGACAAAGCTTGAGACCAGCGACACAATTGCAAGGCGTTTCGATGACTGAGACCAGCAGCGTACAGCGATGGAGGGCAGCCCCATGAACAAGACGCGACCAATACACGACCAGTACCCCAGCAGGAGGCCAGCACACGAGGGGGCGGCGCCAGGAGATGATGAGAAGCAAGCACCGTTTGAGATGGCAGGCGACTAACTAAGGCAGCACCGCATCAGTTTAGTGGCCAGAAGCAAGCAAAACGCAACCACAAGGCAACCCGCTCAAGTCTACCAACCGCAAACAAACAGCACAACCGGTCCAAGAGAAAACTACGAAGAAAAGAGGCGCACCCATTAGACACGACAGCTACAGAAAAAGCTGAATTGAGGCAGAGGATGCACTATAAAAAGCTACAGCAGACAAGAAAACATAAGATAAGACATAGAAATAAGAATTATAATGTTAATTTCAGTTTCAAAACAAAATCAATATAATATTTACCTAAATAAAATCATAAAAACAACAAAGCAAACTTATCATCAACTGAATATGACATAATTCTATTTCCGCACAATAAAGAGACTGCACAAAATTTAAATCGAAACGAACCTTTCATTTTTCGTGTGGGATAACAAAATTAAGAATAACAGATAAACACGTATGTTTAACTAAATGAAAACTGCATAAAATAACATTTCTCAGAAAAATTGCTGTTTAAACTCATCAATGCAAGCTTTTTCAAATTTTGAATGAAAAGAAAGTGATAAAAAACTTGACTTGTGCGAAGACTTGGAGTACAAAAAGGCGCACCACGTCCACAACTCGCAGCACCAGAAGCAAAACAGAAGGAAAGCAGCGCTCACTGCGTGGAGCCTGACAAATGAACTATAAGCTGTTGGTTAGTCGTCAATTCACACGTTGAAGCTCACATTTAACACTCAGAACGTTTCTCCTAAATTTCTCTTCCCATCCTGTGCAGTTTCAACGCACCACGACAGACCAACACAATGGCGGCATCCCTTAGGGACCCGCACGCACGTTCCTAAAAGTTGAGCGACTCGCGATCTCATACAGAGAATAACTGCAACCTCACACGTAACGATAGTGGTCTCTGCTGCCTCTTAGACCAGAGGTCTTAGTTATTCATAGTGAGCTCCGAAATGAATTATTTTTAAAAAGTAATTATTTTAGTTTGTACTTCGCCCCCACGAAATCTCAACATCCGACAAGGCATGGACTGAAGGAAATCTCATTTCCACATTTTGCGATTGTGATGAGTTTTCAGTAACCCGCAGGACAACACAAAAAGCATTAACTAAAAATTCACTTTATCCACTTCCAAAGCTTAAAACACTTCACCAAATTCAGGACTAAATTCCTACAAACCAAAAGAACGAACAACGCTCGCAGAAATGCACTCCAACGAAGCAAAAAGCGTGAACGCAAACGGAAGGTGGGCCAAACGCGGCCCAGAATGCTGACCTCGTACGCAGGCCAGTTCATGGGCATGTTGACACCGTAGTTGTTGCTCCACCACTTCAGGTCCTTCTCGAAGTCCGCGTTGGCGACCGTGTGGTGGAACTCCTCGTAAATGCGCGGTAGGCTGCACAAGCGAATGGCACTCCATGAGGCAACATGTTCTCACAACGAGTCTTCTGGCTCGGATCGCAAGTTTTAGAAAATGATTTAGAAATGATGACCTAGAAATGATTTAGAACAACAGGATGGATTATTTATTCAAACGAAGAAAAACATATGGAGTCGAATAGTTTCAATTGTCAACTTCTGGATACTGGGAGACTATCCAACCAAAGAAGAAAATATTTCACTTATAACGTGTTTTTAAAAATAATACCAGTGCCAACACCAACGAATGCAAGCATGATTTTACACTCGCTTCACGAAAGAATAATTACTCCTATTCACACTGATAATATTGAACAGACACACCAAAAATACGAAAAAAAACCTCTAAACAAATGACTTCACACGCATAAGGCAACTTCAAATAATAATATTTCTACACAGTAAATGATTCATTACGAAAATAGTACAGATCATGATTTTTGAAAGTTCTTCCAAAAGTTAGGTCATCGTCATCATTGGTTGCGAATTCAAAATGCATGATTTCAGTAGCTTGTTGATGAGCAAAGATACATGTAATAGGTAAGTCAATGACCCGCCAATATCCCTGCTTCCATTGTCTATAGTCCCCTATGGTCAGTTTAAGACATAGGTACTAGCAAATCTCAGCTATAAAAAAGGGTAGGGCAGGGTTATTTATTATTAATACTGCTCCTATGTTCAATGGTCATTTCTAATAGGTAGAAGACCTGCTGTGATTAGCACCATCATCAACACTGTTACCATTGACTAAATTCACCTCTGGTAGGGGGAGAGATCTTCTGGTATTCCATGCACCAAGACACGAAGAGGGTCAAGAAAGAGTTAGTCGGGCACACAGGAATTAGGAATCTCTGTATCAGGGCAGAACAACTCACCTCGGATCTTCAGAAATATTAAGGCATTTATGGGTGGCGAAAAGCATCTCTTTGAAAAATCGTAGCCTCTTCTCCTCTCCTTCTTGGGCCTTGTCGAAAACGCTGGTCATTTCCTGCACCAAAAAGTGAAATTAAATACAAAGAGGGGACATCACTCTGTTTTTGAAAAATCATGGATTTCCATTGACGGAGAGTTCAACACCAGTACTGGTAAGGCATTATTTTTTCGCTTGACGATGTTTTACTTTGATAGCCAGTTCAATATGAGCATTCCTTAGCACATCTTGTTTTGAATTAGCAAGATAATCAACAGGTTTAGTACACCAATTACACGTTGCATTAAGAGTCCACTAAAGGAAAGTTCATTTGAAAAAGAGCCAAGTTCTCAATTCACTGCACTGGCCCCTCAATACAAGACACCAACTGCAGCGAGCGAGCGTCAGAGTTTCCTGCCTGCTGCCGAACTCCAACTAACTGGCCTCCGGAAGTGGAACCTGAAGTCTGCAGCTTATGAAGTCATGTCGTAAGCACGAAAATCGCGGATCTATTAAACTAGCAACGTGGCAATGTTAGCCTGAGAGCATTCCATCTATGACTTCAACTTCCCTCAACATACTAGACTTGTCTAGTAGGTTGACTTACCTCAACCTACAAGACCATCTCATTACAACATACCTCAACTGAATGCAACATACTCTTCTTCAACTCACTTTACTTGACTTTAACATCACTAAGTATTTGAACAATTTTACTTCAAGTCATCGTATCACAAGTTATCGTATCCTAATATTATCGAACTTACCTCAATATACTTGGGGTTGTACTCCTTGATCTCCTTGAGCGCAGCCTCGTATTTATCTCTGTTCTTTTGGACCTCTTCTTTTGCTTTGCTAACGCGCTCTTGCAGCTTCTTGACCTGCACACCCACACACGCTCGTCAAGTACATAATAAGAGCATATTTAGTTAAAATAAATTAATAGAACTTACTCAACCGAACAAAGAACATTAAAAACTATTGCTTCTTTAAGTCTCATGCTAAATTCAGAGCCCCAAAATTCATTGCCCGTAGGTATTAACAGTGTAAACAAGTGTTTTTGATCACCTTTTTATATTTCTGTTCTCGAAACAATATAACGCACGTTCAGTGCAGGAAACGTAGGGCTAAGTTCGGTTGTTAACAATTTCGGAATTTCGAAGTAAAGAAAACCTAAAATAAAGGTCAATAATGTACGATATGTATCATAGTTTGCAATAATAATCAAAATAGCATTAATTGGAAATTAAAAATAATTAACTTCTAAAATCTTGAAAGTTTCAAGAAGCTAAAAATGAAAAAACAAGCAGTTTTTTTTAATGACGAAAGATAACTAAGCGAAATTTAACATCTTTTACAGCAATCAAAAATGGTTTGAGAGCAATAAACGGTAGTTAAGGCTTGCAGGAGCATTGCAAGCTGCGAGCGCATTGAAGGTAGATTAGCGAGTAACGTTAGTCACCCCAACCATCACAGCTTCCAATGGCACAAATGCAAACAATCTGTTTAGTAGCCCAGCCAGATGCTCGTGGGATCAGGGAAACTCGTTCTACGCTGAATCATTTACTCTAAATCTGCGAGACAGCCAATAAATAAAAGAACCGGTTACCATGAACTTGTACAATTTGAAAATAAGAAGCGTGAATTACGAAGTGTACTGCCACTTCAAAATTAAAGTTAATGCATTAGTTTAAAGCAAAATTAAGCAGCAATGAAATGAATATTTACTTTTCATGCTTATAATAGTCCAGACTCCGAGGTTGAATTGATAATGGATGGAATTGATGGAAAAATGCTGGACATTGAAGTAAACTTGCTATTTGCATTAATTTCTATCAGGAAACTTTCGCTTCTCAGATGAATGATCAACTTTAAGAAGTATTTTGCATAGCTCAAAAAGCTCAGAGTTGAGCTGACTGAAGGTACAAGAACCATCACCCGAAGCACACAAGGGCGTCTCACGTAAGCCAAAAGTAGATTATAATGTTCTCGTCTGAAAACACTCAGCCGCCGATGAGACGGTAATGCGGAATCGAGAAGCGGAATTTTGTATTCAGAGGCGAGAAAAACTTTGAGGGTTCATCAATCACGAGGAAGCCGAAGGAAATTTAGTTCTTTCGAAGCAACGACTTCACACAGGATGTTTACTCGTGAAGTTGCGAAACATGCCAACGAGAGAACAATCTTAGGGCTCAACACTGAGGACAAGTTTTTTCCTACCGAATCAGAGAAGAAGCCCTTGGGGTTCTTAATTATTTGTAAATGAAGTATTTCACTGATGATTTAGTTGATTTCCAAAAAGCTTCAGCTCAGCTGTGTATTTTACTGCGATAAATGAGATATTGACAATACTTCTCTAAAGTGAACTCTTTGCTAATATGTTACCGCAATGACTAAGTCTACAAAAAATGGAGCGAACTTTAAAGAATCATCAGATCTAAGTCGAGAAATTTCGTTATTCTAAATTCACCTCGTCTTTTTTAATTCATAAAAAGTCTAAAAGAAGTGTAAGTCATACACGGCTTGAGAGCTTAAATAGTGAGAATAAATTGTGACAAAATGGGAACACATTAAATCGAACTCTAACTGCAAAATATTGTTAAACCATGAGTCAGTTATTTTAAGAAAAACCGACAATATTAACATAGAATGCCAAAAGTTCATTTTCATTTGAGGTGTACAATGGATCAGAAGAAAACATCACTAAAATGCGGGAAGAAAACCAGAAGCGTATAAAATGAAAACTTAAGAGCATAACAGAGGCGACACTAGATGTGAAGCGCATTTTGTTATGTACAGTGATGAATGTTTAGCCTTAATAATATGAAGGGCCAAGAGAAAGCCAGCTGTGTAAATTGGCATGTCACAGTGGAAAAGCAGATCCAGAGAATTTGATATAAAAACCACAGTAGTAATTCCAACATAAAAAGAAACCTAAAAAACTGTCTATGACGCGGTACCATTAGTGGTAAAGAAAGTATTGCTCAATAAAAATAACAAAACACTAAATAATACGAAATTCAGTAGCAAGATACAAAAAGAACGTCTCAATTATTACATTCTTGAACCATTTCGTCACACAGCTTCGCTTGTAGGTCATTTCGAAGGTCATTTATTTACGTAAACCCTAATGACGGTTCCGAAATAGATAATTCATTCAAATAAACCACGCATAGTAAACCAATATTTGAAAATTAGTTATTTATACATATCTGATAACTGTGCATAATATGAGAATACGAAAAATGACGCCGAATTTTGCAATTTTCATGATAAAAATGACGCTGAGTGAAACTCGCAGCTCTACACTCAACTGGCAACCGGAACAGCGATTTTAAGTTCCCGTAATTCAGGGATTTGCTGCGAACATCTGTAGAATCAAAATTAACAAACTTGATACACAAAAAATGTAAAACATCGAGGAGAAAAGGCTGAGGGGAACGTAAAGCGTAGCTAGAAAATTATGGAAGGGAAGGGGCTTCCTGAATCAAGCTGGAATCAAGTAAATGAAAGAACCGAAACAAATTAATACAAGGGATGCATCTTGGAACACCTCAGTTCTCTCAACTCGGCTCAAGAACTTATACATTGAAATAAAGGATAGACTGAAGTGATCTTACGCACGTCCTTAATCGTTGGAAGGAGGCTTTATTGGAAAACAGAGATGACGCAGTGAATTTTTGGGAAACGTGAGATGTGCCAGAATGGGAGTACTTACAACCGAGTGCGGTGGCATTGGCCTATTCAAATACAGAGCGATTTAGAATGCATGAGCTATGGATTAGTTCCAAAGACACCTAAGTAGACGTTCGTCTGGCTTCTGAAAGCGACTTTAATCACCATGACTGATAGCTTCAAATCGTGTAATAATAGCCAACCGCCATGATCGATTATTTAAAAAATAGCTTCGAATTAAATTCTTATAGTAAATCTTTCACAAATCCACGACAAATTTGAGGCATCAAACTTTGAGATCGAGTCTTGGCGAATTTTAGGTGCGCATTCACGCAAAATCTGAGGTCTCCATTCACGGCGAGACTGAATTATCAATCTTCAATAAATATTATCCGACCAATCCCCGTTAAATATAAGCCAAGCCAAAGCTGCACAATGTTAAAACCGAGTTGAGACGACTGGTGTGTTCGAAGAAGAGAAGGAAGAGGGAGGGCAGCACTGCCTCCCGAGATGATGACCCTACCTTCACACTGTTGGGCTGATGGTCAGAGATGCGAGTGATCGAGGGTGAGAGTGAGGGAGAGAGACAGAGAGACAAAGTGATCAGAGAGAAGCATTTCAAGTCCGCTGCCACACCGCAGCATCCACCTCTCTCTCATGAGCACCACGGAGTTATTCATTGCCTGCCTCAACATTTCCACGGAACCAAGTTCTCGTGGGAAAACATGCTGATGGCATTTGGCGGGCGTATTTGTACGACCACGCTCGAAAGGGTCAAAATTTGGCTCAACATCGTATTGTATGAATGACAATAGTTTTTATTTTTGCCTGTGATTAAATTTATGAACAATTTCTGCACAAGAAATGGCTTTTGTTCGTCAAAGCACTAAAAACCGAATAATAAAAATATTACGGTAGGAGAGGCAAAAAGATATCTCAACAGTGGATGTACAATAATACCGTTAAAGCTTTCACAATGAAAATTGAGACACAAGGTTCATAAAAAATTTTAAGACTACTTATGAATTGCTAGTCAATGTACATAATCATGTCATTGAAAGATGACCAATGAAATAATATGAGATTAACTTTAAGTGTCCGCTGAAGCAGAGCATGTCTCGAGATAACACTCGTGAGAGGAGTGTCAACACCTCGGCACCACAGAATATGTGTGAGAGGGAGCTCCGTGGTGCTCATGCACGTAGGGTTGTCAGATGCCGAGTGCATTCCAAAGTTGAATAACATTCAACAAATGACTGAATTTATAAATTTAGCCCAGAAAAGAGCTATCCGGCAACCCTGGATGCGAGAGCTGTCCTGCTCGGAGCGGCAGCTGGTTCATAGTGAGGTCAAGCTAACCATGTAGTTACTAGAGCAATATTAAAGTAATAACAGAGTAGATATCTACATAGTTCATTACCGTAGAGTCAAATACACAGACATTCATGACGAACTACTTAACAGATTGCTTAGAAGTGATAAGACCTAAAAGGATGCTCGAGCTAGCCTAACAAAGACCTATTTCGCCTGCAAAAAAATGAATTCTCTCTACATTTGATACAGAAATAGTAGAGAAACGTAGTTAGATGTTTATCTAGTCTCTTACAGCACTAAAATAGACGTCACTATGCGTTGCTCTACAAGTACATAGCAAGAACATATAATTTTCAGGACAGGCTACACTTTGCATAAACCCCCATCTATTCGAACTCAAGGAGCCAAAATTTCAACATTTCAGGTCATCGTAGCGACACAGCTTGAAACGTAAGTTGTTTTAAGTGGAAGTGGTTCCGTGCTACAGCACGTACCCAGGTCGACTTACAGCTAACGATGCCAATTGCATCGCTACGAGACCTAAATTATTTAAAAATCCGTTCAGAGGCCGTAGCTCACACCACGACTGCCAGGCAGTGAACTATACATGGGAAACAGCAAAAAAAATAATAATTTTACCTATCAAAAACTCAGTGAAAAACGAAATTATTACCTAGTGGTTTCCAATATGGAAAGGAGGAGTGTATCAGTGACATATTGAATACCGATATAATTTCAGAGTTTGGGCTTAGTATGAGGCTGATTACCTACACTGAACGCACAAGCCGCAGACGGACAACTGAACCTAAACGACTCATTTTGGCCAGGACTGCCGGAGAGGCTTTTTTCTCGCCGAATTTTTTAAAGCATCTCTTTTTTACTTCCTGATACCCTAGAATTCCGCCACTTTTTTGAAAGAAAGTGTGGCCTGATTCGATTATTTTGGCCAAAAAAAGCCAAGCCAGGCAACCCCGCTTTTCGTCAACTACACCAGCAGAGAACGAACGGGACAGCGGCAGAGAATGCAGAAGTTGCATCGCTTACATTACATTTCAGATGTCAGCTACAGGCTAATAGGTTCACAGGATCAGCTGCCTACACTCTAGTCAACATGGCGTGGCTACCGCAGGAGCTTGTAGTATTTTAAACAAGAAGTAGGAAAACATACATCAACATTGAACTAAAAACAATAGAAGAATGAATCTACACATGTGTGAATGGAATATACAAATATTAGTGAAGAAAATAAAAATCCACGTGAGGGTAAACGATTGAAAATTAATACAGTACGCAGAAAAATCGCGTCATGGCTGTAGTGTGAGCATGTACAAGTGTACCGAATGTGTGTATTGAATCTAGCGTATTCATTTACTGAATGTCCTGTGAGCGTGTGCCAAGTGTACCGTGTGTACTGCGTGCATGTACAAGTGTACCGCATGTGTGTACTGAATCTAGCGTATTCATTTACTGAATGTTCTATGAGCGTGTGCCAAGTGTACCGTGTGTACTGCGTGCACGTCCACTTATACCGCGTAACAAGGCGAAAATACACGCGATTATTTGTGTAGAAAATTTTAAGCCTGAAAATTAGGAAATTAACGTTTTCCTCAGTAGCCAGCAAAAATAAGCGAATAATTACATCGTGTTAGTTATAACGAGAAATGTACGAAGTCAACTCACCGAAACATGCTTCTGCAAATGAAAAAAAGAAAATAAAGAAATTAAACAGGGCTACATGAAGAAATTAATACCAATAGAATCAAAACAACGAGAAATAAGAAGTGCACTAGGTGCTACACAGAATACGGGAGATGGACATAAGTAAAAGAATACTAACAGCATGACAAGCTGCAATTTTTCTCCAGAATCTGAAGGGTAATTCGCTACGTGGGGAGGGAAAGGCCCCGAGTTGGTTCACCTCGAGGCTTTTTTCATCCTAATATTAGAGCAAATATTTGCGGGCGTCTGCATATTTTCTACCTTCAACGATTGTTGACCTAAATACTACACGACTGCTGCCACTGCATCCATCAAGTCTCTCAGGAAGTAATGGAAAATAAATTTTCTAAGTAAACTCCTCCAGGCCATGATGCCTTTTCGTCTGCTTTAGTTGTTTTTACGACTGAATATTATCGAACAGCTGATATAAAGAATAAAGAAGACTTGCAAGGTGGCCCGAATTAGGAATTTTCCAATCAGAACTTAGAATGTTAACTGAAAGTTCAAAAGCTTATGCAGACCGTAAGAACCAAGAAGAAAGAAGAAAAACAGACATAAGAAACAGAAAAAATGCAAGTAAAATTATACCGAAATAACGCTGAGATATAAAATAAGAAAACAATAGGAATGCGCTGCTTAGCAGCAAACGGTGCAACCTAAGAAACATAGGCCTCAACACAAATAACTTTGTTTAGTGCAACTGCGGCATCCACGAACTCAGCTTAGCTCACATAACCACCACAACTCCTGCTCCAACACTCACACGGTTCAGCAAGTTATCTCCTAACACGCCATTTACAGACTGAATGAAAAAAACGTAACTTGAACATCTAACTAAGAAATCTAGCGATGACCAACAGGTGAAAATTGTAAAATAGGAACACGCTGACTCAAACGTAAAAATTAAGATATATACGTAGGAATTGTCAGCAATTGTTTTCTCAGCAGTATGTGCCACGGCTGATGCTTATCTACGCTTTTGCCTATCAAGAAAAATTTAATGAAACAATAAGCACCAAAGAATACAACCAATCTTAATCGACGAGTTAAGCCAATCTTTAGGGACCACCAGCATACGTGACTGATCAGCAGCCAAATCAACCACGACTACACCATCCCTAAAATTGTGGAGAAGTCTCCGCTTCACTGTATTTCAGTTAAATGAGGTGTAAATTGCGCTAACTCAATAATACAAACACCTCCAGAAACAAAACACTAAGCTGTAGTACTGGTAGAAAAACAGACAATCGTACCCACGCTACCAAAAACAAGGCCGGTCTTTTAAACAAGAGGCAACACAAGCAAATACCTGATCAGGTGAGAGAGCGGAGTCTCCAGTGGCGTTTCTCTCCTGATTGAGAGCAGACCGCTCGCCTTTACAGGCGGTGTGGTAGTCGTGGCGCGCCTTGTTGACGCGCTCGTACAGCTTCGCCCACTGCTTCTGTGCCTTCTTGAACAGCTCCTCCGTGTCGCGCTTCTCCTTCAGCTGGCCCATCATTGACTGGCATGCGGGCATACGGAGGTAGTCAATTTAGGCAAAAAGGGGCTAGAGGTGCCTAAATGTATGACAGCCCAATCGGGTAAAGGTACATACGTACATGCTTCTCAACCCCAAAATGAACAGACTACACACCCGCATGGCTACTCCTATGAAATAAACAATAGCATCAGCGAAAACTGTTTTTGCAAACAAAATGTTTCCCGAACACATGACATAGAATAATTTAACGAGGCACCACGACGCGATGCGGACTAGATGATACAAGCACTAGACCTCACCTCAAGCAAGTACTAAACCTCCCCTTGCGCGGGTGCTAAACCTCACTTTGCGCAGGCATCAGAGCTCACTTTGCGCAGGCATCAGAGCTCACTTTGCGCAGGCATCAGAGCTCACTTTGCGCAGGCAACAGAGCTCACCTTGTGGTAAGTATCCTTCTGCCAGGTCTTGATGTTGCTGTGCACTTGGTTCATGAGGTTCTCCTTGACGCGCAGGTGCAGGTCGCACACCTGGTCACTCTCCACCAGCACCGCCTTCCATGCCGCCTCTGTCGTGCCGTACTCTGGCCCTGACGCAGCCAAACCCAGTTACTATACATGCAAATCATGAAAAGGAGCACTTTCATCCCCGCAGTGGATGTACGAGGCAGATCAATCACGCTACTAAAACACTGGTATAAATATTTCACAGGTCTCGCTCTTTCTTGTGCCAATAGGGAGGAACCCACTGGTTTACTCTTACCACATCATAGCATAGTTTTTCTTTTTTGGCACTGATACTTGTCGAGAGACCAAGCAAGAAGCGAGACTAACATTCGGACAGAGCTACAGACTACTGCAATCATGCATTTTTCATTCATTTCAGTGTCTAAAGCACTGACCTCTCGGTTATCTGTTTACTATGCTAATTATCTCTATTTTATGCTTCCTTATTTCATCCACTCAGCAACTAACTACACAAAAAAGTCAAACGAAATGAACGCCAGTGACCCTTCACACTAAATTCCACCCGAGCATCATAACAGGCAGCAAGAGAATTTGGTCATTTGAGGGAGGTGTTCGAGAAGAGCACAAGCCAGGGAGGCTGAGGCGGTACCTCTCTCTATGGTATTATTCCACTTCTTGCTCCAGTCCTTGAGGTGCTTGGCGTAGAGTTTCTCGATATCTGCTCGCTCCTGCACGAGGCGCATGAGGTCGTCACACAGTCTGTTGCCATCTTCGATGCGCTTTGTTGTTCTCTTGTAGTTGCCGATCTGCGCAAAGGGTCACTAAATGACGAGGCGAGTATGTAAACGAGTTTTGCTGCGAATGTCCTGCGCCGGACTTAAAAAGAGTTCATGTTGTCGTAGCAGCACAGCTATCAGCGTTTAGTTCTTCCAAGTCGCTTTGGCTACGCGATGCGATGCAGCATGTGACTAAGCCAAGTCGATTAAAAAGAACTAACGCTGCCTGCTGAACAGCACCGACGACGTGAATTGTTTGAAAATCCAACGCCTGGTCGGCTGCATGGAAATAACCTGTCTCGACTGTTTTGCGGAGTGTGCTTCAGTAGTGAGTTTCCTGAACACAAAAACAATTCCCTTTACGTTTATTTCCAAATCACAAGATGATATGTACTAACTCAATGTTCGCTATTAACACACAGCGCAAATAAAATTTATCTTCTGTTGTTAATACATCTTATTTTTTTACATCTCGCTCTCGGAGCGAGGAAGCAGAAAAGTAACACTCTTAAATTATGTTACTTTCCATACCAGATCTTCATAAAGAGCAAGAACCCCTCATGAGACTCAGAGGCAAACAGCAACCTCATCCCGTATCCCTCTCGTCTACATCTCACACGGTCCGCGGCTCACAGCAGAGTGTACAGGGTGAGCCTCAAAAATCTGAACTCTGGTATTGTAGGACAATACCTCGGTTTCTTTCATGCGTTTTCTCTTATTCAAAGGAGAGTATCAGTGATCCAGTACACTATAATCACACGAACAAAAATTAAGAAGTCGCCAAATTATTGTTATAATACCAGAGGTCAGGTATTGGTAACCTATCTTGTAGGTCTACGAGCGGAGTGATTAGATAAAACGCTATTAAAGCCTCCCTAACCGCAACAAAGGTTTTTCAAAGAGAGGAAGGAGGACGGCACCATTTAGTACGGAGAAGAGGGAACGCGGAATCTATGGTGCACAGAAACCGTAAGTTGAGAGAGAAGTTCATGAAACAAGATGAAAGTTAAAAAGACGTTATATACACAAATAACAGGACATAAGTGAGCCGAAAAACGAGGATCAGTAACAAAAACAAAATTTTTTCAATGTCCAGTAGTAGGTGTTAAAAAGAACAGCAAGAAGCGGAGGGAGCAAGTCTCACCTCCCAGAAGGAGTCGGAGGAGGCCGAGGGATGCTGCTCGTCGCTGTGGTGGGACATCTTCACGCCGTGTTCAGGTCCACCGCACGTGCATGCGTGAGGGCACTTCCTTCAGGATCTGCGCACCCAAACGACACTTCAGTTTTTGTTTTCACGCGCACTCATACGAAAAATTGAAAGAAATGCCCGCGAAACTTGTTTATATTCTTGCACATACATTGATGAAAATCGGAATAAGAGACCCTATACTTACATCTACATTTTTACACGCATTCATCAATACTAAGGAAACTAACTAACACTTCTTTTCGTCTACATAAACGCAGACTCATCAATGAATGTAATGAAGCGTAACCGTCACACAATATACGTACATGTAAGACCTATAACACAATATCTTCCAAAAAGCTCCACAGAATTAACTGAACTGTATACATATCACACAAAAACCTCCAGAAATTTTATGAAACATTGATAGCCCTACATGAAAAAATTATACATACAGGGAGGCAAGAAGCCATTTTCCTCATTAAACATAAAAGTTCAATACCAAAAACGACGTCATTTAGTTTGCCACAAAACATCGAACGAGAACATAACAAATCAGAGTGAACACGAAGTTCGACAATTCCATACAGCACATTAGCAAGTACAAAAATCTTTGTAAATCACCACTAGAAACTAGAATATCCAGAAGTAGAGTCGCTTTGCATACGGTATCTCTATGTTAAGCGAGAGGGTGTTTCATACGAGGTCCTATTCAGAGCTGATGAAAATAAAGTGAATATATTACAGTGAACATGTGCGCCGACTAATATGGCGGTCAAGTTAAAACCGACGTGCACCTTCTGCAGGTGTGTACGAGTAGAAAATCCCTTCAAACAATGCAGATGGGACGGTATTGAAAAAATATTATCGAATTTATTATTGTAAGCCTTCCTAACCACACGACAATGTTCCTAAGAGAGGAAAGCACCCCATTTACGGAAGAGTTTAGGGAACGGGAAACCTATGCATAATGTGGGTCTTCACACTGAGACCATAGAAACAGCAATATGGAAAAAAGTTAATGTAATAAAATTAAAATTGAAGAAGAAAGTAATTGGCACAAATAAACGGGCAGCGGTGAACCGAAAAACGATCATCAGTAACAAAACCAAAACTTTTTCCACATCAACAAAACGAAGGTATGTAATGGTTTACGCTTCAACCCTACGTCGTGTTTAAATAAACGTTACGAAGAAGGGTTCGTTTGGCCAACGATCACCTTTCGAAAAGAACCGCCATCAAAAAATATATTATCGTCGATGAGAACAGCATGTGCTCAGTTTTACGAACATTGCCCAGAACATTGCATCAAATCGTCAACCGTCAAATCATCAACCTCGAGAAAGCGTCATTTGAAAACTACCCCACCTTGACACCCCCACTCTGGAGAACTCCACGTCCCCCCCAGCGTCTTGAAGGAGCTGTAGTGCTAGATACCTCTATTTCTCTTCACGTATCTCAACTCTATCCGTAGACACCTAGAATGTTGTTCATTCCGTATAATTACTTGTTAATTAATAGGTGAACGTAATCTAATCTAATTATCTGACGACACTTGCTATTTCCGGTAAATTATTAACGTAAAACATTGTAAGCGGGAAACGTGTATGTTCGCGGTCGTGACAAGCGTCGTTGGGGTCTACCCTGTCTAGGAGAGGGCTTGGCATTAGCGCCACCGAGACTCTAAGTGCAGGACGTGTAGATGCCTCGCTGCCTACGGGCAAGCGACGGCACTGGCAATCAGATGAGTAACAATTTTTCATGTGTCCACTGTACCATTCATCTTGTTATCACACGTGTAGGAATCTACATTTGCTCACAGTGTCCGGAGCATTATTCAGTATCTAGGATGTGCGCGTAAATTCACATTATGTATTAGATAATATGTGTTTTGCTAACTGATTCAGTAACGAGGCCTCACCTCGATATGTGCTTATTATAGATAAATTCCTGTCCATCGATTGTGTTAACTATTTGAATCAGAAGTCATCGTTATTTTTCAAGTCATCATTTCTATATTAAATAACTAATTTGGAAGCCTGTTTATTTAATCCCTTGCTTTTATTTAGCCATCAAGAATAATCAGAAAATACGTCATCGGAAATAAATGACTTATGAATACGATAAAAGAACTAGACAGCGAGAACGATCATTATAATGTAGCTGAGCGGTGGAATTTGAGATTGCTGTAATATAAAATGATATCTTCGAATCACACACGCACTAAGATCATAACAGTATACCTAACCATTTCGGGACCTCACATCTTAACATTAGGAGCACTAATTCTTATTGAGACAATAATTGTATCCTTGTGAAGGGTAAGTAATAATAAATAAATATTATTAAGAATTATAATGGAGATCAACAATCATATCTTCTTAAAAGTTACGCATCGCGTAACAAATGTAATTGAGAGCTGATTTAATACAAAGTCTACCATACGCAGATCTCACGACAAATTACATACATCGCTAACGAAAACCACAATAAATTCCACGAAGCCATGAAAAACTCTCAAGCACAATAGAGTACAAGGTCGGTAACCAGAAATACTACCCGTGGACCAGTCGTACAACAGGCCAAATCTAATCAGAAGATCTCCGGCCTAGGCAACTTACGACAGGGAACGATTACCATTCGAACAGAAAAAAAACCACGCATGTTCACCCGTGTGCTTCACGTAGACTGTGCCGACGAATTGCCAATGACGTCAACGAAACATGAGACGGATCCGACAACCATGAGGAGTCAGAGGTTGCCTGGAAATAGGTGTTTCTTTTCCATGGCTGTATCAGGAAGTAACCACCATCAATTGACAGGAGTGATAAGATGCAACGTACCTCGAAAGTACTAAAAAATATCTTCGATTTCTACCAGCAATGTTACTCATACTTGTGTTATTTTGGTAATTGGATCCCAACCTTACGTTCCAAAACCTAACAGTCCTCCAGTTTATGCTCTAATTGCGGCCTGGATTCGAAGTCCATTGGGGCCGTGAAAAAGAATAAGACTCCGACAACACAGAAGCCGAGAAGCGGTCCAAAGAGACGCAAAAAGCACAAGCGGGTCGAACGTCGGCAGGTTTTTAGTTGGCGCGCAACTGGACAAGCGACGGCCATTCAAGAATTCAAAGCACGCGGCCACAGAGAACAGGGAGTGGCATCTCAGGGCCAAGGATGTGTGACTTCCAATTACGCAGAGCAAGCCATGATCAGAGGGTGGATTTTTTGAACTACTGACGTCGTTGTAGCGATACAGCAAGTTAAAATAATTCTGCTAACTTCTATCGGGCTGTTTTATTTCGGCCAAAAATCCTAAAATTTGAGCTTTTTCCAAATAGAATTAGCGAATTTTAACACAAAAAACAGCACGATGCGTACTCAAGTCGACAAAAAACCTTGTGTATTTTATTGCATTTCAAATAAGGCCTACCTGCTTCCCAGTTCGAGACCTAACATATTCCCCCTGAAGTGCTAATTCCCATAAATATAATAGTTGTATCCCCTTGAGAGGATCACAGTTCTGAAATCTGTCCATAAAGTAAAAGAAGAAATATCATTACAATTTATAAGAGATTACGTGACGGCAAACATGAAAACACATCAGTCTATTCTATACTGGTTGTGCTAGTGGAATTGGCCGAGTAACGTAGTCAAAAAGGCGTGTCGGTAATAGCAATGATGCAAGAATTGCCCTTTGAGTAAGACCACGCTAAAAACGAGAGATTCTAAATACAGCAGACCGTATATCGAAGCGTAAGTGACGTTGTAAAGTCAGAAATTAATACAAATAATTCCCCTTACTTGTTGCCGTCTGATACTTGGAATATTATCGAGCTCAATTCAATGAAAAACAACGCACTTATTAATACTAACGTTTAAAACCTCTACAGCTAATCATCAGATTTGGCAGCACTTTACCCATACTCAGCACTTTACTTTACCCATTTGGCAGCACTTTACCCAGAACTTTACCTATGGAACAAATCAAACCCACGTACTGATTAGATGTTAAATTAAGCTTCAACTAATACATCAACAAATAAGTTCCATAGAGAGGAAGTATGAAGGCATCATTAGAGGGAACACGGCGTTAGAGGGAACACGGAATCAAACCAACGTACAGATTTATATCATTGCATGCTCACAAAAACATTAATGAGCTACTGAACAAAATAAGGCAAATAAATATGACTGGCTCAAGTTCCGACATGCGATCGATCCCAAACGTTGTATGAATGTTGGCACAAAAATATCAAGGATTCTAAATTTACAGAGGGCGATAACAAATTTTCTCAAGTTAGCAAAAACGATCCAATTATTCAGCCTTGAAGGACGTGAGCTCCAAAGTAGCGACGGGCACAAACTACAAATAATGAGACTCAGTTCGCACCAACAGTCTCGTAAAAATGAACCAAGAATCAAGATATAATAATGAATATAAAGTAGCTCGGAATCATAAAATAACCATCGAATAACAAATGACCCTAGAACCAAGACATAACCACCAATTAACAATGAAACTGCGATCAAAAAACAAGTATGAATTTGATGTGAGCTCGTTTACCGCGACGGAAGAGTCAAATGCGGCTACTTGATCTGACTTGGATACAGCGTCAGCACCACCTTCGTGTCCATGAACGATGCAAGCAAAGTAATGCATTTTGAGCCAAAGCCTGAGGCAGCCCATTAAAGAATATTCCAGCTCAAAAAAAAAAAGTGCAAGCCTTCAGATGGCACCGACGACGCAGCACGGACGACGATTCCTAAACCGAAGTAACCTTACGGGTTGATGTGCACAATGCAAGCACAATTGGGTGCGCCCCTACACAATGGGACATCAAACTAATGGTCTAAAATAATTCTCTGTGCACTATCCTCTCAACGCCACCGGCAAGTATTCAAGGCTTGAGCCAAGTATTTGGTCAGACTTCACATTTAAAAGAAATAAAATGAATTATTCACACAGAGCCTCCTTCATATGAACGTGGGGGCTGCATAATTAATGAATTTCATGAAGAAAACAGTCATGGGATAACGACAATGTCCTTCGGAAACCAGTGAGGGTGCGTCTTTCTTCATAATATTTCAAGTGTGTTAATGTTTCAACATGACTGTCTCCTATGCATCTTCAAGTCACATTAGCACAAGCGACACATTTCGACGGAAATTTTCCAGACAATTCTTAAGCTATCAAAAAAACAAATCCACTCGAAAGCGACTATCTCGATATGCACTTAATTTCCATCATAAAGCGTCACTTCCAGAGGGAGAAAGAGTTCAAATTTATCACAGAAAGAAGCCAAATAAATGAAACCAAGTTTCAAATAATAAACGCAACCTAAAAGCATCATACCTTCACCTCATAACTAAAGTGACTAATTAAAAACTTGCAGCAGCGTGCCATGCTACTAATGAATGGGAGAAACTACGATGCAAGAGCCTTCGCACCGAGTATATTGGCAATGAAAAACAGGTTTTCTTTCATTCTGAACAGCCCACGAGTCCACGCAAAAAGACGTTAAGTTTTCAAGTACTCAAAAGAAATTAGTACGGGAAACCTTTTATTTTCAAGTATGCGAAAAATCAATGCATGAAAGATTTCGTTGTAAGACGCACGGAGGAAATCGGCACACAAATGATGAAGTACTCAACTGCACACAAGAAATACTGATTTGATCTCGAAGAACGCTGGAGAAATCCGCGTCAACAGGAGGCAATTTTCATTTTGCAACAACTCACTATGAAGCGGAACAGGAAGGACTTTTTATTTTCAAGAACACACTTCGCGTACGTGAAAAGGAGCTTCATGGTACGTAGCTGCGGGAGACTTTCCTTCATCGCACAAAGAGAGGAGGCCGGCAGACCACGCATACTTTCTTAGCGTCGTTCACATGCCTTTTATTTAGGAGAGCGAGTAATAAAATAAGGAACGTGCGCGCCAGAGGAGCAACAAATGCACCGGAATGTCCAAAGAATCGCACAAAAATGGAAAGAAGAGCAACACCACACGGCGCTGGAAAGCTTGGCTGGCTTCAGCTGTGGCCGTGAACAGGTGACCCGCAATTCCATGTACTGTTCGTCGTTTCTTTTTCAAGGCTCTGATGGTTGAATAACTCTTCGTTATTAGAAGAAAAGACAGCGTTCCTGTACTGCAGAGATGAACATGTAGAGCTTTATTAAGATCATACATACCTCTTTACAGTAAAAAAAATCTACGAACAAAATACAGGATGGTTCAACAATACCATCATGAACCGTTATCGAGATCCCAAATCCGTTCTCAACCCTACAGCTCGTCATAAAAGAATAGAACAGAATATGACAACAGGAACAAGCCACGTGACCCATTCGCGGGTTGCTGGATTGATTATAAGTTAGTTTCAGCCTCCAATACCCCATCAAAAATGTTGAAAGAGACGCAAGATGAAGACACCATTTAGTAAGAAGTTAAGGAAACGCGAAATCTATGCACAAGGTGTGTTCTTGTACAAGATCCCTTGCGCACAGAAACAGAAAGTTGAGAAAGAAGGTTAGGAAACGAGATAGAAGTTGAAGAAGAAAGCCAAGAGGTGCTGAAAAACAGGTCAAGATGGTCCTAACAAAACCAAAAAAAAACATTTCGTCCCAACAAAAAGAGAGCCTACCTAATTTTCAGTACAGGACCTCACATTTTTCCCCTGGGAGTGCTAATTCACATGGATACAATAACTGTTTCCCCTGAGGGTACTCGCGGGTTTCTACCCAAGCCGTAAACCACCAATCCCACACAGATACCACAATAAAAGTACAATAGAAATGGAGAAATATACAGTCGCATTCACAATCATCAATATCCCCACATACATACCATTGTGTTAACAGTCGAGTCCAAGTAGCTCACTGTCGATGCTTTTCGTTATGAGAAGAGGAGCTCACTAGATAGGCATGCTCTCGATACCACAATTTGATACAAGATCATGTAGTCTTAACAGGCGAACGAATTTCCGTTAGTAAAAAACACTCCTACAACGAATCATGCGAATAACAGAAGCAAAATAAATTCAATTTCACTTCTTTTCAACTTAACTTGAATCAAAGGAAAATCTGAGAGAATCGAAACATGAAGACTACCAGAAGCAAAAAATTAATTGAAATAAAAATAACTCGTCTAAAAGACATATTTAAAAGAAGCTACTGCTATTATAAGCCTAATAGCTATAAAAACCAATAACAGAACGTTTAGAATCCCGGCCTCCGATTATTTACATAAAAAGTAAGCACATGAAAGACACTGAAGAGAAGACATTGTCGAGTGTGGGACTTATCTGCCTGACTGGCGTAGATAACGGGGCTTTTAAAGGTAGACGGAGACGTAGCATCTACACTTACGCCTAAACAATCCACGATACACTTCGATTATAACAGCGATATGCGTTAAAATGAAGAGCTCAAAATACATGAAGGTTAGAAGACTAGCTTGGATTATAAGAAGATCAGGTTGTAACCCGCACGGTCGCAATCTACACAGAAACCAGGAAAGTTTTGCGAGCCGGACATGGGAGTGAAAAGAGAATAAATAACTTGAACATGAGAACGAACCGCGCATACCAGCGCACGGTGCACTTGAGCGAAACAGCGTTGAGTGCAGAGGGCACCTCCTTGAGGCCCTCGTGGCCAAGTATTTGTGTCGAGTGCCTGATTAGATATACCTGAGACACCACAACTTTTATTGCCGGGCTCGCCGTGTTAGGCGTACGCGAGTCCTCCTCACATCGTGGGCCTAACATAAAACTAAGTGCCATCTTCATGAATGAATGAATGAATGAACTGAATAAATCAATCAATAGACTGAATTAATGGTAACGTGATTATTTAACGCCAGCGGTGAAATTCGTTTCAGCGAAAATCATGCAACTTTCGATAAAAAAAGACACAGCAACAATCAGGAATAGAACTCAGAACAAGAAGAGAACGCATACAGTCGCAGTCGCGCATGGAGTGGCCGTTGTAGACACCAAGGTGCTTCACACCTCGCTACTTTCTAACTCGCGATCATAAATAAAAAACGCATAGAAAAATAAAATTACTGTCTTCTACGAAACACAATCATCGTAGCATGATACGAACAGTACAAACAATGATGCAGCTGCGAGAAGAAACGCAATGTTAGAATACTCACAAATCATGATAAAAAGAGATCAACGATAAATTAAACATATTCACTAGTATACATTTCAGAATTCTTTCATTTCACTATTAATGCTTGTAAAAAAATCTACAAACATAAGAAAAAAAGAAGGCGTAGACAAACTAAAAGAAATCGAAGCAAATCAATGGAGAGATACGCTGTCAGTAACGCACAAAACAAGATTAGCTGCGATGACACTCGGCGCGAAGCCCTGCAGGCCCTCCTGAGAAGCTCGAGGGGCTCATGCGTTCGCTGCTGCGCAATAAAGAACAGCAGCCGGATTTTGAGACAATCGATGTCGCTCCAGCGGTACAGCGTGTGTTCTCATCAGACGACTCTACTAGATTTTGCTACTTTACTACTACTAGTCGACTACGCTTTGTACTCAATGACATAGCCAAGTCAGCACTCGTATCGCAGCCAAGTCGAACAGTCGTATCGCAGCCAAGTCGAACAGTCGTATCGCAGCCAAGTCGAACAGTCGTATCGCAGCCAAGTCGAACAGTCGTAT
>JACJUY010005049.1:14164-35607 GCA_014220935.1 Platorchestia sp. MABIK
GAAGATCGATTGCAAGGTCCAAGATGGCTTCTTTTGTTTACCCTCGTTATTATCGGCACGAGGGAAGATTGAGGGCAGTTTGACTTTGCTGAAGACGGGATTATGCTGCGCTGCTTTGTGATGCCTGTTGAAGAATGCAATGCCTCTTTTCTGCAGTGACCAACAGCAATCCAAATCTTACTGTGAAGCTGGAAAAATGCAACTTTCCGAGTGGAGGAATGTTGGATGTTCAAATAGGGAAGATGACGGTAGAAATATTACATCTTCTACGACTCTCAGATGGGAGAAAATGGCATATGTAGAGATTTATTTCAAAAAATATAAGCATTGAAGGACAATGTTCATTTCCTGCCAAGTTAATAATTTTTGAATTGACTGAATCTCAGAGCACTCCCTCAAAAGCTCCTCGTTCTAATATCAGGCTGACGTGATGCCTGACTTTTAAACACATTAGCTGAAAACTTTTATTTTGAACTAATTGCTACTTCTGAATTGAATTTATAACAACAGGCTGATAAAGGCTGTTTTTGACTCAGAAAGATCGTTTGCTCCATAACTACTGGAGCAAACCCCGATTTTTTACTCTTTTATAGGGAAATGAAAATTACGACAATAATGTAATTTTTCCTCTACCTTGACGATGACATTGACGAACTATCGCTTGCGTAGCAAGGATACAAGGAACGTTCAACTGAGAGATAATTACTGAAAATAATCCCAGAAAATTGTCGTGCTAATTGATTATCTTGCTTATTATCACGTTTATATTAATAATTTCCGTGAAAATTTTCGTGCGTGCTATTATGATTATTATCGTTCTTCAAAAATACGCGGAGAAATATCTCAAGCTAAAATTCAGTTAGGAAACAAAATTAATTGCTTCCTGGTTCGACACACTGAAGAGGATAAATAAAATGTACTTGTACTTCAAAGAGAATGCGTGAGAATAAGAACAAGTTCGTGGAGTAATATTCGAGAATTTGAATATTTAAAACGTACATGAAAATTCCCCATCTACCCAGTCTAACTTTTTCGCCGGAGCATGCATGTTTTTCGACGCCCAAGTGATTTAGCGGCAAAAAACATGCATGCAGGTGGCGAAAAAGTTAGACTGAGTGAGAACAGGCACACTTAATACGTACATGAATATTTGCACTCGGAGTCTGTTGGAATTTCAGTGCAGATTGCGATAGGAATCTAAGGTCAAATTCCTGTCACATTGTGGCGCTCTAAGCTCTCTCTAATCGACGATTGCTCTCGCGGAGCTCTTTGAATTTTAGCGAATCAGATATCGATCTGAGCGGAGGAAACGGCGACTTTTGTTTAATATCTGTAAAAAAGGAGGGGAGATGCAAGCAAAGATGGCGGGATCTCCCTCATCTTCGAGGGTCTGATTTTCTGAGCCGTCGATCACGAGTCCGAGTGAAGGATAAAAAAACTGCCACTGGAGGAATGTTTGAATCTCGACTCCTCAGGGAGGATAGCATCGAATAATTTCATTCCCTCTGACACTTCAATCCAAAGTGCAGTGAAGCTAAAGGTTCTTTTCTTGGGGGGAATGCATCTCATACCCTGAGAAATGGTGTGCGTTCTCTGCGTGTGCGCAAATAACTCATTTGCATGAGTGTTGAGATCTGGAGTGTTGAGATTGGGAGGGTTGAGATCTGGAGTGTTGAGTTTGGGAGTGTTGAGAGTACATGAGTGTTGAGGTCTGGAGTTTTGATATCTGGAGTGTTGAGAGTACATGAGTGTTGAGATTTATTGATGTTTTTGCGGAACTTGAACGTATAAATCAAAATCATAAATAATTTTATAAATATAACAGACTGTATAATCATCGCAAAATGTTGCACCAAAGCATATCAATGCTTGTCTCGATAGGTAGTGTAAACGAGTCCTCCTACAGCATCCTGTGTTTGTCTCATCAGAATAAGTTGTACAATTTTCTTGCAAATCGTACTTGTTAAACTTTCATATTATAAATCATCTTCATACCTAAATAGTTCACCCCTTTAATACCTGTGCAAGTCCTCCTTCAAAGTTAAGCTGAGAGAAAAATCTCTGCAAGCGACAGCTCATTATTCTTCGTACGCCTGTCGGGTCGCAACGTACCTCCTGGGTGCTTCCTGGCCGCAGCCTGCCGTCACTGCCGTGCACTTACCGGTACACACGCAATCCCGGATCACTGTATATTTTGTAATCATTCAACTAAATTGTCGGCATGAAGCATCTGCAGACCAGCCATGATTTGTTAGGAGTGACCATCGTTGTCATGCGTCGCTGCTAAGCCTTTGGCCAGCATGGGCCAGCGTGGAGCTTCGGCGCGGGGAGCGACTTGGGCAGAGGAAGGATCTCACGCCAACGACCTCAAACTACCGGGTATGTCTATAGGCCCTATTGGCCTATACTCGAAGTTGGTCCACAGGACGTGACTCACCATGTTCCTGATCCGGGGGGAAAAGATCCCCTAACTTATGTGTACTTTCGGGTCAGTCGGACTGTTGTCCATTTCACAAATCACTCCTCGAGAGTATATGGATAGTAAGCCCCATGTTTGCTTAGTCCACTATTCATTCGATTTGTATCCTAATGTCCTGAGTTTATACTGTTTTTTTCTTGTTTTCTTCCGAGAGGTTTTTTGAAGTAGGAGGCAGAAAGCGAGTTGAAGTATTTGTAACTTTTCATAATAAATGGAAACCTTAACTTTACTAATTCTCCTTTCGCTCCAACACGATTTCAGTAAGCTATGCTGGGGAAACTAATGAGCTTGACGCACACAAAGCCTCTATTGGAAAATTGTGTACAAAAGTGGTATGAGTGTGCATCGCGTGAATTTTTATTTGTAATTCAAGAACCCTGTGAGTGAGCATCTCACTGCTTGTTGAATATAGAGTATAAACACCATGTACAGTATAGAGTATGTTTATCATGTATAAAATAGAGTATATACATCAGATAAAATATAGAGTAGAGTAAATATTTCATGTAGAGTATAGAGTATGTCTAAGATAATTTTATGGCTTACGATAGTAACATTCATGTTTGCCACCAAGGCGAAAAAATATAGTCCACTTCATTCTGACGAAACATCAGCTGAGTTTACGTCTGAATTTTAAATGCTTGGCCCCATTTTATTGAAAATATCACATCATGTACGACCGCCTGCGCTTCAATTGATACGTGACGCGTTACTGAAAAGGCAAAGAAGTGAAACAAGAGTCAAGAATCAGGCTTTCTTTTACAAGTTCTACATGTTGAAGTGAAACAAAAGTCAAGAATCAGACTCTCTTTTACACGTTCGCCATATTGAAGTGAACCAAAAGTCAGGAATCAGACTTTCTTGTGCAAGTTCTCCATGTCGGGAAAATTTCAACGGCATCCGAACTTCTCACAAGGCCTCAACCGGCGCGTAACAAAAGTCACGGCGGGGCAATCAAAAGTCTTTAAATGGCCACGAATTGGGGAGCGTTTAGCCTTCTTGAGTCACATATTATTTCGCTGAGAGGTCCTGGCTTGGCTGCTTGACATGCGCCCCACGCTTGGGGCTGTCAAGAAGCACTTCCGAGTGACACTCCTCAAAACACTCCCGAGGACGCACTCCAGAAGTGAAGCCAGGCCGGCTCTCGAGCTCCATTGAAAAGTATCTGAATGAGAGTCGCTTAGTACTTCCCTCGTCTTTCTGCTCCCAGCTCCAACTTTTGCGCCGCGCTCTGCGGACTCCGAGAAATGATCCGCCAGAATTATTTCAGAGCGTAAAGACACACCGCAATGTGCAGTGGGCTCTTGAGGTGATGTGTAGCTGGAGTTATACAGTGAATTCATGCGGTGATGTGTAGCAGAAATTGCACGGTGATTTCATGTCATGTGTAGTAGGAATTGTTTTGTGCAGCGGTGATGGGTAGCAGGAGTTATACAGTGAATTTACGCGATGATGTATAGCAGGAATTACATGGTGAATTCATGCGGTGACGTGTAGTGGGAGTTGTACGGTGAATTCATGCGGTGACATAACAAGAGTTTTACAGTGGGCATGTGTGATGACTTCCATGACATTGAGACTAATAGGGTATTTGTGGTAAAAGCGAGATGGAACTCCTTATAATGACTAATGGCTGGAAGGATACGGGCACTTCAATCTTAAACTTATACCTGAAAGATAAGGGAATTCATACGATAAATTATAGCAAGAATTCTCCTGATTTTGTCTCATTTCAAACTTGCAGATTCAAAACAAGGAATCCATTGATAATTTTATGTATTTGGTCTGAGCCATATTTTCTGAGACGCAATATTTTAGTCAGAAGATGTATCTTCCACAGACTTTTCAAAAATACATCTAAATCGTGGGCTGCGTTCTCGCTAAACTTTTATTGCAGTAATATTTCATGAACTTATTTATGAAGACGTTCAAATCGAGCCATATGAAACCGAATAGTTATGGGCGCAATGTGTCAGTAGACTTGTGTTGTTGCGGACAAACTCGAAATTTCTTAGAACGAAGAATTTTATTATACGAAGCCAGCTTTTACTTTCACGACTTTTTACTTTCATGAGACACCAAGCCATACACGACTCCTCATGGCAATAAAAAAATACCTCAAACACAGGCAACTTTTTGTGTTTTCTGAAGTTTTATCTCATGACAAAAACTACAACTCACGATCTAAATAATTTTTTAATATTCTGCAAGCTTTTGTTATTTGTCTTTACTTGGAGGTAAAATTTCACAAGAAATAAATCCTTAGTAAAACATAAGCTCTACATTTTATGCCTGCATAGAATTATCACAAGTACTGAATATTCGTGTACGTGTAGAGATGCAGGAACGGAAGTCACGGCCTGACTTTATTCCGTCGTGATCGTCCAGTCGTATTTTGCATCCTTATTTACTGGAGTTGCCAGCCAAACCACCGAGCGACTTCTGCCTAGTTTATAGCCGAGCTTTATTTGGCTGTAGTATGTTGCCCATTGTTTATGAACAGCCCGGAACTAAGCTGCGCGATATCTTTCTTTCATCTTCATTTCAGGGGCGGACGAGAAAAGAATCCGTCATTCTCGGTCCGGGCAACCACCACGATTGCGGAGCTCGGCTTGTCCGCCCTCAAGTGGTCCGTCAAGGCCCGAAATTTATGTTACCCTCAGCGGTAATTGTGGCGCCAGTAAATCATGTCCGCAAATATCTGGAGCTTTGGTTTCCCGGCATAACTCAGCTCGCGTCCAAACGCGCAATCTTCTTAAAAACTGCAACAGGATTCAACTACTGCTGTTCAACAACTTCTTTTGCTGTTGAATCATTTGATTAAACCCTATTTTGATGATGAAACATTTGATCAAAACGTACTTTGAATTCACAAATTGCTGCAGAATATGTTGCTTAGCAGTGGTCGTGGGGCATGGGGTATGTGAAAGAAGTTGGAACTGTTGAGGCAAAGAGTCCCTCTTATAAAGCGAGAATAATTGTTTAGCTGATCCAAATGATCCAAATGTCGAGACTCTTGAGTTTTAAAAGTTGCCTTGGCGGTATATCTGTCATAATTTTTGCATCCTGTACGGTTTGTATCACATCCTACTTACTCGACAAACAATAAGTCACAGGTACCAACGTTATAGTACGATGCTTAATACTTTGACTGGAACGGACTTTATCAAATTTCATAATTCCATTCGAATTAATGTCAATTCTATTGGTCAATTTTAGAAATGACTAACAATAAATGGATCGTGCCTGCATTTAGTTTAGATTGAATATCTATGAAAATTAGGTTCGTGACTAGTGGTCGGTCAGCAGCCAAATGAAAATCTTCTCCGTGACCACGATGCGATTGAAGTGTTAAGGAAGTTGCTGCGTTTCTGATACATCAAAGAATTAAAAGTAAACAACGGCTACAAACAGCACCCAGAGACTACTTGACTAACACTGCTATCCCATAAACATGGCCAGAACTGTACAAAAGGATGGAATTTAAAGAATTGTATTCACTAATGTAATCAATAGAATTAATAGGGCGACTTTTGGGAAATCTAATACGTAAAATGAAAAGAAGAACCAATGTAAAATGGAACATTCTTTTAATTGCAAACGTTTCAGAATCTCATGTAATGTAATCATGAACATTCCCGTACAAGGTTCAGTGTTTTCCCTTTAAAATCCGTAGAAACTTGAGTCACAGTCAAACTCAGCTTTGTTTTTCAAATTCACACTTCCCATTTCAGAAGAAGTCAGTCAACAGTTACACTTGCTATGTTCACTGCTTATCTACAACCAACTCAACTAGCCTAAAATCGGGTTGGAACCATGAATTATAAGTCATAGTCACGCTGCAATGGTCGTGGTGAAAACACAATGCGGGGGATGCAAAGCGAGAAATTTGTGAGCGAATAATTATCCACTCTTTTGAACTTCCCGGACAAGTGCATTGCATCGCTCTCACTGCCGCGTGGTGGCACTCGAATTTACTAAGGACTTATTTCTAACGCAATTTTACCTCCAAGTAAATACCATTAACGAGGACGTGCTTGCAGAAAATGTTTAATAATACATTCCAGGGAAATTTACGAACCAATTTATGTAATCAAAATAGTCCAAGACGTGCATTGTGGCGCTCTCCCTGCCTCATGATTGGGCTGAGTGTCTCAAAAAACATTTGTGAACAAAGTTACGGAGAAAATTTGACGTGAAACACGCTCCGATTCTAACCTTAGGATTTTGGGCTATGGTGTCTACCTGCATTAAAAAAGCAATTTCACAAATTACATTTGGGGCTATTGTGGCAAACTATATGAAAATAATAATATCAGAAATCAAGTAGTATCAAGAATTTGTTTCTTGTGTAATCAACATAAACTGGATGAAGATCAAAACAGGGCAGTGTGCTGCTAGCAGTTATTTAACTTCACCAGCACACAGACGTTCACAAACGCTGGCTGAAAAATAGTTAAAACACTTCAGATTAGAATAAATAACTCCTTCGTTTCTCATATTTTGATAGCAACCTCAACTTAGCTCTTACTTCTCACTTATAAAATAAGGAAATAAGTCGCAGAACAATTATCCCATAATACATATGAACAAAAAGTCGTACATACACAATAATTGTGCCTCACGCAAGCTCTCATGTCCTCTAGCGTAGAGTTCCCGACGGACGGCACAATTTGTTTATTCCCTCATGTAACTTATAATATCTAATTTATTGTTACGGGTGGCAGAATATCTTACTTCTCCGTATCGCCAACATGCATAATATATTCACCCTCACCCCTCACCCCCAACGGAGGGGGGGAAAGCATCGGTCTCACGGCGCCTGAATTGGACGTGCACTCGTCTCCCCTCAACTCCCCTCGTCCTTCCTTGGCTTCCTTCGTTTCCCTTCAACTCCCCTCGTTTCTCCTCGTTTCCTCTTGTCTCTCCTCGTCTCCCCTCTCCTCCCCTCATCTTCCCTCTTCTTTCCATGACTTTTGGATTCCATCAACTCCTGTCGTCTTCCCTCAAATCCCCTCGTTTCCCTCAACTTCACTCGTCCTTTCTTGGCTTCCATCGTCTCCTTTCGTCTCTCTTCATCGCCCCTCGTCTCTACTCTTCATCTCTCCTCGTTTTTATGCGTATCCCCACATCCCTTCATCTCCCTCTCTATCCTCATGTCCCTTCGTCTTTCTTTATTGCCCTCGTCTTTCTTAATTTTCCTTCACTCGCCTCCCCTCGCTTCTCCTCATCTTTCCTTCACTCCCCTCGTGCCCTCATCTCCCCTCATCCCCCACGCCCCTCATATCTCCCCTCGTGCCACCCGAATTATCGCGGCCGAAAACTTCCCTCGCTCAGCACCAAAATTTTGGAGAGGCCCTAAAAATCTCTTCGATGAAATAATCCAGCGGCGATAATGCGGACGCCGGCCCAAGGGCTGTCTATTGCTTCACTGGGAGCTTGGGCCGCGAGAGGCGCCAGAATAAAGGCAAAGTGTTCTGTAATTTCGCGCATAAACAACGTAAACTTGCAGCAGAGTGTGTGTCGTCATGTGCTGTATTCGCCCTCGTAGACTGCGATGAAGTTGTCAAACATCTTGTGAAATTGGGCATTATTTTGGGGCTGCAAATACGCTTTTGGTAGAATGAAAAGCGGGACATCAAGTGTGAAATGAAGTTTATAAGCAAGTGGTCAATGGGGTTTTATCAGATGGTGGTTGTAAAATTACAGGGGTAGTTAATAAAAAACCAAAGCAGATTTGGAACTCGTAGTTTTGCATCATTTTACTGCTGCAATGAGAAGAAATCCTGCTTGTTTATTGGCTTGGAATTGATGGTGCTAATTTTCTGCTCCTCACAGAGCTCAATTAAATAATTTCTAATTGTCATTAGAGATTAACAGAAGGTCACGGCAGATGAAGCCTAACTTATTCATTTGTAAAGATTCAACTCCTATGTATACAGGAATATGTCATAAGGGTTTTTTTTCTGACAAACTGCCGAAAAGTGACGAAGCAAAAATTGAAATTTAATTTTACTTCACTAGATAATTTCATGGGATATCAACAATATTTTCTTGCACTGATGTATTAGAAAACTGTTTCACGGCTTTTTGTGAGGCGCATTGCGTGCGCTCCGTTTGGGCTTTATTGACGCATTCAGAGCATTAGAAAAAAATTTTACTGAAAAGATGAAACTAGACTAAAAGTTTTCTAGAATAAAAATTATTATTCAAGAGAAATAATCTCATCTTCAAAATTAAAAGAGTAATTTAATTGATTCAGTGAGATCTGGAGATGATGGAGAGCACAACCTCTGAGGGGTAAATGAGTGCAAATATTTAGTGCCTGGCATTACAGAGCTCGCTGATTTGCGGTGCACATTCGTGGTGAGTGATTGCAGGAGGGAGGGATGGGAGGGAAGCGATGGAGTGGGGTGTGGGAATGATGGCGTAGGGTGAGGAAATAACGGAGTGGGGTGTGGGAGTGAGGGCTGGGAGGAGAGAGGGATAGAGTGGGGTGTGGAAGTGATGGCGTGAGATGCAGGAGTGAGGAGGAAGAGGGGATTGACAGAGTGAAGTGCAGGAGTGACAGAGTGGGGTGCGGAAGTAATGTAGTGGGATGAAGGAGTGATAGAGTGGGGGTGTGGGAGTGAGGCGGGGGAGCACAGAGTGGGAGGGGGTAAAAGGGAGTCACAATCCCGAGCCGCCATGCAAAGTCTGCCAATAAATCCGGGGGGTTTCGCTGATCTCACAATCTGACGCGCAACTGGCAGACGCCCGACAATCGGATTGCGCGTTTGACAGCTGCGATTGCCAGCCCAAAAGTCCAAAAGCGGCCTGGAGCCGCCCTGCTAATTCTCGCCGCACCAATCACGAGAATGGCTAATATGACTAAAATTGGCTAGAGTCACTAAAATAGCAACAAATGACCAGAATGACTTGAATGACTAGAATGACTTGAATGACTAGAATGACTAGAATGGCTAGAAATGACTTGAAACGACTAGAATGTCTAGAAATGACTAGAATGACTAGAAACGACTAGAATGTCTAGAAATGACTAGAATGACTAGAGCTATTGCTGTGCTCTGAAACTTCATTTAATAACACTGACAGTTCACACACAAAACACGATTAGGAAAGAAGCGGCGACTCTTCCAGCGCCAGCAAAACAAACGATTTCACCTGCGCAATTCGTCAGCACGGAGTCAGAAAAGGCACAGCGACCTATTCAGTACCTGCATTGTAGAGGATTTCAGCGACTTGACTTTTCCATAGAAGCACACCAGGGTTTCAGCTGGATATCTCTTCAGTGGCAGCACAGCACAGAATTTCAGGCAGACTAGATGCATTGGGTGAGAGAAAAATTCCTCCTCGGGAAGTAAATCTCGAAGACTGTACTCGAGTCCGGAGACATCTTGAATAAAAAACAAAATATCAAGGACTACATATCTCTTAAAGAATCGAAGTGTCCGATGAGTGCAGATACGAGCGTATCCATCCATTGCTTTCAAAATAAACTCCCTCTTCTAGACGCGTCGGGCTTCGTGTTTGTCTCTCGAGACTCCGGCACGGATAAGAAACAAGAAATAAACAAGGACTACATTTCTCTTAAAGAATCAGACCAATGAGTGCAGCTACTTGCATAACCGTTGTTTTTTTAAATAAACTCCCAAGTTTTGAAGCACTGGGCACCATGTTTGTCTCTTGAGACCCCGAGTGTCAGTCTTGGACTGCGACATTCCGTGCCGGTCCTACACCAGCACAACCCTGGAGCGGCTCCGGTCGCCCCTTTTGATGGCCTTAACTTGTTCAATTAGTATTCCAGGGGATCCTGGAATGTTCCTAGGAACTGGAACTGCCATGAAAGATCGCGCCGGGGAAGCAATGGAAGCAGAGCAGCAATGGGGCAGCTACGACGAGAGGCGCGGCAGCTGTAAATCTCCGAGCTAACGACTTCGTTTTGCCGGAATTTCAGGCCGTTCCTCTGAGATACACACTTTAAATGCTTCTAAGTCTGGCCGTTACTAACGCGCACCTTGTGTGTAAGTAAGTCTGTACCAGGCTGTCACGCTGGCGTCACTAATGTAACTAACACAGTACATGTTATGGTGCTTGTTATGGTACTTGTTATTGTACTTGCTTGGTACTTGTTATGGTACTTGTTATGGTACTTGCTTGGTACTTGTTATGGGGCTTGTTATGGAACTTGATATGCTGCTTGTTGGGTTACTTGTTATGCTACTTGTTAGCGTTACCCGAGAATTGCAATTCTTCCGTAAAACGGAAGACGTACGTTTCTTGAAGCTTGTATTGCTACTCACTGTTCAATTTTATCTTTTGTTCAATGAAACATTTTTCCCCATTACATAGGTAAGAATCAAAGGCGTTCATGTACTGCAGGTACTCTGGGCATTTTCTTAAGAATTAGAGCAGCATCTTGAACGTCCTTGTCTTGTTTGAAATTTTACTCCCATGTGATAAAATAAATCTTGCTTCGAAGAAACCTGCACGCTTAGCCAAAAATAGTGCAGCACACAAAGCTTATTTTTTTAAATTGACGAACAAATTTTTAGTGTTTAGAATGTTTTTGATTTGGTTAAAATACCCTTGGCAAATATGATTTCATACATGAACTTCAAAACTCTTCTTGTCTTCGCCTCAGTACATAAGTTTCATTTCATTGATTTTTTTTACACGGAAGGAAATTAAATCGATTCTGATTTTGTTGTTTCTGTAGAAAAAAATACATTATGCATGCATGAAGTTCTCACTTCCAGCACAGGCTAGGCAATGCTTGCAATAGTCGTCAACATTATATCCTTCGAATCATTTTTGAATGCCGTTTAGCATTATGTTGAACGATTTTAGTGAACTAATCTTTATTTCTAACCTTTTAAATTAAACAGCAACGAAATAGAATAAAAGAACCTATTAGTTCTTTGGGTGCGTAGAAGGAAAATTCAAAAATGCGTTGGCTTATCCAAACTGCTTCTGTAATAGTAAAATACAAATACTTTAAAAAATCGTGTATAAAAGAAAAAGTTTATTTAGGCATTTCAATTAAGCAAATTAAGCTATTTAATAATCAATGAATTCAAAATAAAACTTCGAAAATAACGATAATAAATAAACCTATCAAAAAAATTGGATCGGCTTAAGAAATTAGTGCACGGTACAAGGTAAACTAATCAATACACGCTATGGGGTAAACTTATCACTGCCCGATGTAAAAGAAACTAATCAATACACGCTACAAGGTAAACTTATCACTGCCCGATGTAAAAGAAACTAATCAATACACGCTATGGGGTAAACTCCACCATAAGGTAAACTAATCATTACACGCTACAAGGTAAACTCCATTAAAAGGTAAACTAATCAATACACGCTATAAGGTAAATCAAGCTACAAGGTAAGCTATGAGAGAAGGTAAACTGCGAAGGCCCGACAGAAAGTAAGTTAGAAATCTCACCAACTCTTCAGCCCGCATCGTGTACACTCTTTGTGGGATGACGTACAATGAAAAAAACTAGAGCGAGTTCTCACGTCAATATTAAAGCACATAAATACAAAATGTACACATTCGTGAGCTTCGCTACAGCCATAGTGGAAGAAAAACATTAATTTTAAAATAAAAGAACGCAGATTTTTCTAATTTTGTTTTGGTCCGCTTAACACAAACGAGTATTTGTTTATTTACGTAAGTATTTCTATCACTAAGCTGATTCATTTATTGAGTTATCGGATATATGCATGTATATATTACTTATATATATGCAGCAGCTCAGCTTACTCGCGTAACTTCCAGTACGAGACGACTATCATAGTTCTGACTCAGAGGCTTCTCTGATCTTTGTCCTCTGATGGAATTTTCTCATGAATTCGTAAAATTTAATCAAAAATGTTAGCATATGAAATAGATCGGTCGAGATAAACTCGGCCAGAGCTTGTTTTCCGTCGCTCAATTTGGAATTGCGGCAATTAAATGACAGATTAGTTTTACCGCCGAACTCCGACTTTCTGCAGCGGCTGCCATGGAAATGAATTTTTATTGCATTAAGGAGAGACGAGCGCACGCAGCAATTTGCTTCCTCAATCGAATTGAGATCCGCATTGGAGGGGGAGAAGGGGAGGGAAAATGGAGGGCATCATTCCCTCCTGCAGATGGATGGTATCGCTCCCTCCTACAGACAATAGCATCACTCCCTTCTGCAGGCGGAGGGCGTCACTCCCTCCTGCAGGCGGAGGGCATCACTCCCTCCTGCAGGCGGATGGTATCGCTCCCTCCTGCAGACAACAGCATCACTCGCTCCTGCAGACGGGGGGCACCACTTCTTCTGGCAGAAGTTCTTCTTCACTTCCGTCCTCTTGTATTTATTTTAAAATGATTCCACTCTCCTCAATACTTCCGTTTGTTTCTTCAATATCAATTGCTGACTTCAAATGCAGTTTTTATCGCATTTTGCAGGACTCTAAATTTCATTAACTACTGAGATTGTCACATTTATGCACGTATGTAACGTTTCCGGAGTTATGATCTTGAGCTAAAAAATAATATTTTCGCCAGCCGAATTAATATTTAATGATAATTAACTATGATGATCAAATAAATACTTTATTTTCCATGGAGCAGAAATGATTTACTCAATCTCTTCCACACAAATATTTTCCTCGACAATGCACAATGCACGACACTCAAATGAAACATGAGTAGAAATATTTACATATGTTTGTCATCCACATATTCAAGATTTATGTAAGCAAAATGTGGAATCCCGTTTTTTCAACAGGCCGTGTACACTAGTTACCATTAGACTAACGAACAAATAAAAAGTTTAGTCTAAGTACCATGAAGCTTACTCCTTCACGTTTATTCACCAATACACATGTTTATTTGAAAAAAATAAGACTCACTTATTCATGCGAAATACATCAATTTTATTTCTGTTAATTTTCCCCAGATTATATACAATCCTACATGTTACAAAAAATGCGGCATGAGAATTTATAAAAGAATAAATAATGCTGAGCGTCAACACGTTAACTGCAGCGAGTTGAACTGAAGTTCAATACTCAACACAAGTTGAAGTTGGTTTTAGAGATCAACCTCAAAAATAACAAATATTAAACAGATCGTTGCTTTCGAAAAAAATTACACGTCATTGAAATCAAAGAAAAAATGACGCGCATGCACACAGCAATATCAGATTTAGTCATTTGTCATAAGCTCTACGGAGTTTAGTACCAAGATTTAATTTACTCCTTTTGGTTCGGCGCAGAGGATTTTATGTGTATATAACTATTTACGAACGTATTTTAACCATGTTTTTAAATCATGTCTAATTAACATCAGCATACAACAAAAGACAGCTTGACACACATGTGCGTCAAGCGACAGCAAATGTGCCAAGCGAACAGTCATGAAGTGTGGCTGAAGCTTCTTCAGCTAACCTAATCTAACTTAGAGCTGTCAATTTGCACTGTCCTAATCTTGTTGATTACCACCTAATTCAATTGGAAATGAATGGAAAAGGCGAGCAAAAGTGGTTATATCGATGTGTGCTTAAAAGGCTTTCTCTGTTCTAGGAACTTATTTCTTTGGCTTCTTAACATTTAAATTTTAGAAATCAGGATTTCATATAATCCAAATTAAAGGTGACAGGTTAACATGTAATTTTCATGTAACTCCGAGTAACTGGTCATCCTATTGCGCTGGTGTAAGCTCTAGATATTTGAAAATGCTCTCTCTCTTTAATTGAAGCATTTTCTTATATCTCGGGCCCACATATTTCATGTTACATCCATAAATTTACACTGATTCTTTTATGAGTCTCTATTAAATTGATATTATGTATGGAACACTATAATTTTATGCGTGTATTTAGTTTACGAATAGTGCTGAGAAATGAAATGTTCTCAATAATAATATTGCAGATTGTTACTCAATAAAATTCTTCGCCAATTTACACAGACTACTACACATACACATACACATGATTTTATTTGCTCTCATGAATATGATCCTATTTATTCATCACACACAATATTTGTGACCAACTTGTGTCAATAAAGCTATTTTACGTTACTTACAACTTTTACGTGAGAATTCGTATATTGTACAAGCAAAAAATGAGTCAGTAACACCCAAATGGAAATACCCATTATTAGGGATTGGAATTCGCAATTCCATTTAATCATGTATACATCAACATATAATTACGTTTGAAGTGATTGGCCGGAAATTCGATTTCCAATGCCTAATCTTGATAAATTTCCTCTTATAGGTACTGAGTATTTTACATTTAATATGTATACATTCATATATATAGATAAAACTAAATAGATACAGATAAATAGATAAAGAAATAAATAATAACATGTATACTTTATATATATATATACATATGTATTGCATTTACTAATGTTTAAATAGAGTAATTTAGATGAGCCCTCACACAAATTTATCGTGTTGGTAAACAATGTAAGCACCAACATTATTAGCGAGGGAGGCTCATTTCCCATCATCTTTGATGCTAACATCACAAAAGAACTCATTTTCGTTGCTAAAATTCATCAAAACTCCCTAATTCTTATCAGTGAGCAGCGCAACAATAATCTCGAGGGATCACACAGCGGCGCAGCGCCGTTTCATTTCCTATTTTATTCATCGGCTCATCATTTGCTAAATGAAAACTAATCGAGTTAGCGTTTGCCCCGAGCGCAAATTGGCCGCCGGTGTAATGAGGAGTGTCCGTCCGTGGGCTGATAAGCACGGCGGGCTTTGGCCCTCACTCAGCCTGCAATATCTGATGTAGTCGTTTGTCATAAACTCTACGGACTTTGGAACGAAGATTTAATTTACTTGGTTTGGTGCAAAGTATTTCACGTGTATGTAACGATTTAGGAATGCGTTTTAAAATCACCCTTGCAATATCTGAAGTGGTCATTTGTTCAAAACTCTACGGACTTTGGAACGAATATTCAATTTAGTCTTCTTTGTTCTGTGCGGAGAATTTTGCGTGCATGTAACCATTTAGGAATGAATATAAATACATATGTGTTGACCTTTTGAGTAATTATTTAAATTACTTACGCCGAACCGAAAATAAGTTGAATGAATGAAAATAATTGCACTAGTTAGCTTTGCATGAAACCGATCTACTCATGTTTTTTAAATGATTTTATTTTCGCAAGCTGAACTACTTAGAAGCATTCCAGGAAAATGAATTCGCTGCACGAACATTGTTTTGTTGCATTGTTGATCCATCTTTAAATAGCGTTATAAAATGCTAACATTGATGCAAATTTGAATTCAAATAGTTATTTTTCTGTTTTGTGTTTGGAAAACATTATCTTAAATCTGTTACAAAAACCGCAGAGCGCAGTGACGAGTTATTGAATGTTGGTAATAAATTATTCAAAGATATCCTGGAGGCACAAGTTTCATATTCTACGGAAAACACTCCATCATTTACGCGAAAGGGCTTCAATGAGCGTGTATGACCAGTTTCAATTGATGTGAACTTTTGTGGAGTCAAAGATGAGGACAGGATGAAGTAGGTGGACCAGCTCTCATTATGCAGTTTTTCCCACTTCAGCAAATAAGCTAAAGCAAATGACCACACGACAAACTGACTTAATCATCTAATACTCGAACGTTAAAGTCCTCTGAGAAGAAAGCTGTGAAACTTTCATACAATGCCAGAAGGAAAGAATAATTTCTGAGTCCGGATATTATTAAGCCTGAATCAAACGGTCGAGGATTAAAAGCTTAGAACCAGGAACGAATTGTTAGAAATTTCAGCAACTGAGCCCATCTCCTATGGCTTTATCTCAGACTTCTTAGTTCTTCTGCTACTGTAGCCTCACCTCCACTGCCTACGTAGGAGAATGATAAACAATCATTCAAACCTCATCATTTTTGTTTATATTCATATGATTTTACAATGTGTTTTTTTATTTACATTAAAATTCATGTCTCAATCTGTTGTATGGCTTGATCCCTGCACAGGTTGATCCCTGCTAAGATAGCACACTGCGTCAGGGCCTCATGTATCGAAGGAAAAATCGGAAAACATTTTGTGGTTGGAAAGAGTTACAAAAAGTAAAAATTTGAGTGCGTTTTCCAAGTTTATCGTGTTGTAAAATTACGGTTCTCTAAATTGCTTTAGAATTAATTTTGAAGCAAAACTTTGGAGACTTACATAAACTTCGTGTAGTCTTCATCGTCTCAGCTGCCTCACACGTGCATTGTCTTCACTCATTCCCTCTTCATAGTTCCCAACATTCTTGTTTCCCATATATCAATCCGTTTTATTCGTTCATCTCCATTCGTTGCCTTTTCATTCATTCCGTCTTCTTTGTACCCCATCATTCATGTTTCCGTTTCATTAATTTCGGTTTATCAGTTCCTCTTTGTTCATGTCACCCATCATATGCTCCATCTTTTTTTTCATAAGCTTTCTGTTGAAATTCATGTGATCCCATCTTTTTGTTCCTTTCAGTCGCTAGCAAAAAGTGTCTTGCTCTAAAATGATTTTAAATTTGTTTATATTTGTGTTCAATTCTTCAATAAACTCTCTTTCCTTTGGACACCCAGATGTGCCTAATTCTGCTCACGTCGTTAACAATGTTCAAAAATAACCCAATATTGCACTTTACGGTAATAAATACGCGATAGGTAGAGAATAAATTTTCATAAAAAAATAAAACTTTGTTTACTTAGAACTCAGACAGTAACTTCTAAATAACTCATGACAAGACCCAAAAAATTTCTCGTAATCTCGAGCATGAACTTCCGACTAAACTGCATGAGCGACAGTCAGAATGGAATTCGTCGTAAGAGCTTCAGCTTCACTTCCAGGTACATCAGAATATTACCACTTGCGACCAAGTTGCCTCTGTCTTTTTACCCCAACAGGACTTGCACAATTCTGTCATTTTATTTACTAACACCGACTGGACTTACACACTTTTATCGTTCTATCCACTTCCACCGACTGAACGAACAACGTTCTGTCGTTCTCTCTACTCACACCTGCCTCCTAATATGACTAATATAGGCTGCCTCCTAATATGAGCTGAGGATGAAACTACTCAAGTGCGTCGTAGAGGCTCCCTCTGAAGTGCTAGCAAGCCATCTACTACTACTACTACTACTACTACTACTACTACTACTACTACTACTACTACTACTACTACTACTACTACTACTACTACTACTACTACTACTACCCATTGGACTACTGCCATCGTTTTAGTGTCCATTGGTGAATTCAAATGCAGTCTTTTTCAAGCTATATGCAGAGATCCAACTCTCAAGAGGCAATCGTTGCAGCGCTGCAAGCGGTCACTCCAGGCAATACAGGCATTTGAGGCCCCAACTCCGCAGCTTGAGTTTCACTTCAAAAGCAGAATTCTGCAGGCCGGGTAGGTTTTGGGTATCAGAGAGAGCCAGTCTCCGGTATCAGGGAGAAGCAGGCTGCCTACAGCGCTAGGTAGGCCTACAATGGCTGTTCCTTAGGCCTGCTCTACCGTGAACTTTGGCGCTGCTATCGCTGCGCCTTGACGGGCACAAAGCCGATCGGTTTACTGTGAGGACAGCAAGCTCCAATATTCTAAATAAAATATTTGCAGCGCCATCAGTATTCGGAATGTCAAAATATTTTCGTCGAATGCCAAGGCCAAATTGATAAAGTCTAGTGCCTCAAGTCTCTAAAGTTCATTCTATTTCTATTTATTCTATGTGGTGTTTCCTTGCAAGTTTCCATTCTTTCAAGATGAACAGTTTCTTCAGAGAGAGGCTTCAGTGAGGATAGTCTATTTGCCCATCATTATACATCAGAAGCGATAGAGCTATTAAACCCTCCTTTTCATGATATTTTCCGCCATATTGCAATAATATTTATCTCAATCGATCTTAAAATATCGCAGGATATGTTATTAACAAATCGCATCCGCTTAAATAACATGTTAGTGCCTCCAATTTTTTTCTAGGCCAAGTGCGATCATCCTCTTGACCATTGCCTCGCTGACTTTCTGCTGCATTCCTTTAGCAAATTTATTAAGATTCTGACTTTCTTATGTACGTTCTGTGCTCCAGTTGACTGCATCTGAGCACTACTGCTGGGCTCCAGCGGACTGCATCTGAACATAGCTGCAGCATCTGAACACAGCTGCAGCATATGAACCCAGCTGCAGCATCTGAACACAGCTGCAGCATCTGAACACAGCTGCAGCATCTGAACCCAGCTGCAGCATCTGAACATAGCTGCCCTGCCTCTGAACACAGCTGCATTCAGCCCTTTGTGTGGCAGCAAGCAAGGCGGAGCAGAATCGCGGCGCTGGAGCAGGATGCCCACATCGGTCGTTTGGCCGCTCGTAAACTGGCGACGATGTCATGACGATAAGCACACGGCCTCTAAACCTGTCCACCACTCACCGCTCCTGCCTGCCTTCCATTAGGCGCTGCATCGTCCCAAAAATAATTGTGAGAACCTCGAAACACCTTCAAAAATGACAAGAATATCTTGCAGTTCTGCCAAAATATCTTGAAGGAGAGCCGTGCAACACTCACAAAACTCGTAAAGATCTAGGGCTTAGAAATAAAGATCACGGTCGTCGGCTGTCAGAATCAGGCACAATCGAGAGCGTAGCCAAGGAGATGAAAGTTGAAGTCTTTTCTGAGACCCAGACTGTCATCGAGCGTTTTTATTGTTATTATCTGTGTTAAAACTTTTAACGAACAACAGTGTCACGATGGAAGAAAACACAGAGATTACTGTGACATATCAACAACGAAAAACGGTAAGATGAAATGATTAATCGATGAAGAGACGCAGAAAAATGACGTTCTGGAAATTCAAATTCGGAGGATATTTTGAAGCTTGCACCATATCCTTTGAGTTGAAATCATGAAATGGAATTGAGAACATCTTACGTTTTGATATACAATGTACAAGCATCATATCGATTCTAAAATTTGAATGATGATAAATAAGATGCCCTATCATCAATCACCAATGCGTTGACGATAGGATGCCCTAGAAGTCACTTAACTTATTCGGGCCCACAAGTAGCTATACTCAAATGTGTCCATTGTACACGACTTAAAAAACAAACTACGGTATCGCTTGGGGTAAATAAATTGTTTGAAATTGCTTAAAATTTAATGTACTGTCATCGGCAAGTTTCCATGCATGGCACGATCCGATGAAACAGCAACGTGCTGAAACAACAGAGGACTGCGTGATAGAGAAAGAGTTTCACTTCGCTTTCTGTACGCACAACTTCACAAGAAAATATAGTCTTTTAGAAGCAGTAGTACAAGATGGATTGCCATGCTGCTAGACAGTGCTCTGTGATATGTTCCTCCCACGAAAATTCTTCACGGAATTTGAAGGAGAATCAAAATTTACAGTTGCTCATAGTTATATTCCTGATTTCACCATACACACTACATTTATCCCATAAGTTTTACGCGCACCACATTTTGACGGGTGCATTCTTCAAAGCCTCAGCTGCATCTTTTTCGTTTCAGACGACAATAGTAATCACAGTGTATGTTATCTCTATCTCGTGTCATACATACGGATTTATGCATGTAAATATGGTACCAGTATTCATGTCGCATTCACAAAGATATACATACCATTGTTCATTTTCACAATGATATTCCATTGTTAACATTTGCAAAGATATTCTATTGTCCACTCTCACAAAGATGTTCCAGTGTTCAAATTCACAATGATATTTCATTTTTAACACTCACAATGATATTCCACTGTTCACATTCCTAATATTATTCCATTGTTCACGAGAGATCATAATGAGGCCCAGCTACAAACTCGAGCGACCTTTAATAACATTTGCCACAACGACGGACCATTGAGGTAGACGCCCCTCATAAGACGCCAACAGAAGCACTCTAATATCAGACGCCTGATGTAGACCGCACTTTCACGTTATAATCAATGCACGCTCAGCTCCTAAGCTGCTTCTGAACTTATGTATTATTACTGAGTGTTGTTCTCGGATAAGCATTCCCACGGTGGAATTTAAAATGTCTGTTTCTTTGAAAGGTTCGCTTTGAAGTGAAATTCTTATTGTGTTAGACGTTGTTCAAAGTGCTTGCTATTGATGCCTGGTTATTTACTATGCTCATTATTTAAGCTCATGATAAAAATGAAATGAATCCCAGTTTAACTTTTCGCCGGAGCATGCATGTTTTTCGCCGCCTTAGCGATTTAATTTCTTGGGCGGCGAAAAACATGAATGCAGGCGGCGAAAACGTTAGACCGGGATTGAAAATATCCTGAGCGTTGCTTTGTGCCTCAAAGAAGAGGAGTTAAGCAATCGGAGCACGTTGCTGAAAATAGCACATAAATTGTAGCACTGCTATTTAGTGTCAGTCAATATAACATCAAAATATTACAAATCAGTTTTATTTTATCAACAGAAAGATGCATTGAGCTTCACTCAGATCAAACGAATGGACAAGATTAAAAATCCAGAAGAACGGAATGAACAAGAGTGCAACATGAAAAAGATCCAAAACTGAACAAAATCAATATAATCAAGAAGCGTAAACCAATCAGGAACTTCAAATCAGGCTGACCTTGCTGCTAAATTTTCTCGACATTTACACCAACACGGCTGCAGCAGAAAAATGTTCAACCCGGTCTAACGTCCGGGATATTTGTTAGAAACAATAATACACACATATATGAGCATGTTAGCGTTGTAGGATATAATCGCTGAAATTACCAGCAAACGTGGTGTCATATTGTAGTGATCTTTCTTACATTAAACTTCAAGTTTTTTTTTATTATTCTGTCCAATCATTGTGTGTCGTGACTACACGGTGCGAATACCTATGTAGTCGATCAGTATTTGACTAAAATATGCCTTCCTTTCACATATATAACATGAAAAAATTTTACTGCATATAATCTTATTGGGGAAAAACCACTTGTCAAAATTA
>JACJUY010005049.1:40310-64478 GCA_014220935.1 Platorchestia sp. MABIK
TTACCTGCTAACAACTCCCCAGTAGGCCTACCTGGGCAGCTCAGGACGCGGTGGCTCATCCATCTATCAAGGGGCGGCACCCTTTGGGCATAGGAGGCTGAAAAACAGCCCTCTGGGGGGAGGGGGCACCTTGATAGATGGGGGGCCCTTACCTGTTACCAAGCACCTGTTGCATGTGGACTTCTCTTTATTCTTAACAACTAAAAAATTTTTTTTTTCAACTTAACGAAGCAGTTCAGGTTCATCACGAGTGAAATTCTTGAGAAATTCACTCAACATTTTATTTATTGAAACACTGTACTTCAGAGGTTCACAACCACAAAATATTTCACTGATGTTATTATTATGCCATATTTAAGCAGATTGCTTCGTGGTTCACAATGACAAAATACTTCACTGATGTTGTTTTGATGTCATATTTAGAGTAGAATACTTTGTGATTCAAGTGAAATGAAAATACTCCTTTGAAATTACCGTCGTTTAACACTTTAAATTACGGTTGAATTTTCCTCAGCTTTTTACTTTATCTTCACATAGAAGATGGAAAATTCCTACAGCTTAATTTCTCTATTTTGTCCCTACAGCAAAAAAAATTTGAATGTCAATAGAATAATTTCCAAAATCTCCCTCGTTATAAAACTTATAAAACTCCCGCGTTATATAACTCCCGTTATAAAACTCCCGCGTTATATAACTCCCGTTATAAAACTCCCGCGTTATATAACTCCCGTTATAAAACTCCCGCGTTATATAACTCCCGTTATAAAACTCCCGCGTTATATAACTCCCGTTATAAAACTCACGCGTTTTAAAATTTCCAATTTCTCCTGTGTTATAAAACAACGGATCAGAAATTGAACATGATTTCACTATTCCTAAACACTTTTCGGCAAACTTAAGAGTCCAATACTCATCAGTGCGTGCCCCTCACAGTAATACTTGGTGTTTGCTCAACGATATTTTAATTAACTCTCAACCTACTCTCACATGCAGGGCCGTAGCTACTCTCATATTCTTTTCTGACTTGAGACCTTAATCATTTTTGAGCTGAAACTATTTCTAAAAACTAACAGAGTTGAAATTATGTTGCAAAAATTTCAGAGTTAATTTCATGAGAACTGACTACGACGGAAAAAATGCATGGATTCTTCTAGCGTTGATTGGATTTATCAATCTCTCTAATTTCTTTATCTTTGTTCTTATAGACGTAAAAGAATGCCATCACATTTTACCTCGTTTCCATTTACATAGAATTAGACTCGAAATTTTCCGAGCGCGACTTTAAAAAGGTCAAGTTATTTCAAGTTGCAAGAGAAATCATCCATTCGGTTAATGTTGGAAGTTGGCAAAGTTAAGGTCGAACTTGCGATTTCTTGCCTTGCATGAATGCATCTAAAGAGAGCGAATTAACATTCAAAGTTAAAAAAAGCATTGCCAAATATCTTCGAGAAGTTTCCCGCGAGGAAACTTTAACGGTCATTACCGTACAAATTCAATGCAAATCCCGAACTGGCGGAGGCTGCAACGAGAGATAGCTTAGGTTTACGTTGCTGCCTGCCTGCCCAAAGCTGTGACTTGCCTAATTTTAATTCATGTCATTTGGCACATGTTCGTATGACAAATTAAATCTTTAACTTGAAATCTGGAGTCTTCCTGCCTAAAGCTGTGACTCGCCTAATTTTGTTTTATGTCATTTGGCACATGTTTGGATGAGTAATTAAATCTTTAACTGCATGGCTGGAAATTGTACAACCTATTGTCCAGCCTCTATTTCAACGAAGAGCTCATTTCATTGCACTCCTGTGATCCAGACTAAATTTCGTGGCCATTTTTAAGTCAAAATATTGCATGGTATAAATTTAACAACACAAATCTGATTAAAATGGTCACTGTTTGCTCTTTACACACAAATTAGACGCAATAAAAGTTACAGGAGCTCAAATCCCCTCCAGTAACGTCAACATCAGGCGAGCCAACTTCACGTCTCCGTGCGAAGCATTCGTACCGCCTTTAAATCGAGAAGACGGATCGCCATGACAGGAGTGGGCCTAGCTAGGCCTAAAGTCACCATTACCTTGTGTTTTCCCAGCAGAATTGGGAGGAGGAACAAAGTGTCTGGAGAGGTAGCTTGGCAGGAACATCTTTGCATTTTAACGCTTGCCTTACGGAGCCGTGACTCTTCACACCCTCGCTCTGAATTGTATGCATAGAAATTTAAACGGGGGCAGAAATGATGGGGACAGATCTTGGGCCGCGCTCCTGTGTGGGGAGCGTGTGTGCTATTAAAATGGAAATGTTCTTACGAGTGTTTCGTGTCCGGGGAGAGAGGGGCAGTCTAAATAATGGCCTTGCTCGGAAATTATTGGCTCTCTGAAAATTGAAATCTTTTCAATTAGAATCTTTTTCTGTTGTGTCTGGATCGCACTTCTCTGAAAATTAAAACATATTCAATTAGAGTCTTGTTCTGCTGTGGATTGCCCATGCTTCCGACGGATGTATGTGTTTACCATCACAAGAGAAACTTTCACGATAAGTATGAAACGAACTTAATTGAATTATTTCACTTCTAAAAAAAATACAGCAGAAAATACCTCTAATATCAAAACAAGTTATTCAGAACTATTTCGTTTTGATCCGAAGAGTTCACAAATAAAATTCAATCTACTGCTCAAGAATGTAGAGGATGAAGCGATCAAGACGGTACTTGTGGCTTTATAGAACAAAGAGCTCGCATAAAATGAGTCATGAAAAGCCCACTTAAAAAAATATATGATGTGAAGTACGCCGGAAATTTTTGCTGAACATCAGCTCAGCTGATGCGCAAAAACGACGCCCTTTTGTTCATGAAGTTTTTTCACCAGAACGGTTAGCCTTGCAAATTTTAACAAAAAAGAGCGAGTCTCATTGAGCTGGCATCATATTTCCGAGGGTATAACAAGAAGAAACTTGGCTGACCTTTTCCTACTACAATTTTAGGAACTTCTGCGTGCTTCTTCTGTTTAAGGTTTACCTTAAATGCCAACGATTAGCGTCACATCATCTGGCTTGTCAATCAAACGCCCATATTCTACTGACGGAACATGATCAAACATAACTTGAATACGCTCGTTTTTGCGACGTGTGTCACCGATTTCCAACGGCTGTATTTTGGCTTTACTTTGAACTACATCCTCCCATCGTCGAACTCTGCACCGTCTCAGAGAGATCATACTGCCTTTATTTCTTCCTTAGTTCTTTATTTCTTTGCCTTAATTTGCCTTAGTCCTTAATTTGTGTGTACTTTCAGCACATGCCATGATTTGAGTTTGGGTTACCAAAAAATATCTGAGTTTGGGTTGCCAAAAATGCCAAAGTTTAGGCTGTCAAAAAATGACACAGTTTGGGTTGTTAAAAAATTAAGTGAGTTTGAGTTGCCAAAAAAAATTGCCTGAGTCTGTGCCAAAAACTGCCACTCTGGCTACACGAGTTCAGTTTAGAGCTGTTCCACGCTCGTATGATAACGAAGAGAGCCATTACCACGGCGTACAAGTGCTCCAGAGCAGCAATAATTGGGCTTTCGAAACACCGAATATCCTTCAGGTCAGGAAACACGTTTTTCCATCGTGCGAAGGATCATGAAGCTCCTCTGTTCAGTGCGTTTGTTCAAGACGATTGAAGGCAAAAGAGGCTGTTAAGGCTCTACCTTCAATTCCTCATTCCATGTAATGGATTACCCACTCAATTAGGTTTGTATCTACGACTGAGTACCCGAGTCTAGTCTGGCTGGGTCGCCAGTCTAGAGTAAGATCTTCCTGCTGTTCCTAATTAAGACAAGGATCAATTACTGTCTGTAATTGATGCATAGAGACAGAGCTGCCCGAAGACAGGAGCGCTCTCTAAGAAGAATGTGCGCGCCGTGACAGGGACAACGATATTGCAGAGACAGTCGAGATGGCGTCTCTGGGGGCATTTAATTAGGCAGCCACCCCTGATGGATGGCAACACTCTGGCATTCTGCGCTGGTGGTTTTCACGTTTATGTGTACTGTGCGAATTTTATTATTACGCAAGGGGGCCAGAAGTAAACGACCCTTTCAATTTACTAGCTGAGTAAATAGGATACCGAAATAAACCATAAAATGTCATTCTTTCAAATAAAATATAGTTTTCCTTTTATTATCAAATTAAAAGGGTCAGTTACTTTTGGCCCACCCTGTATCTCCCCTACATGATTTGTTAGTTCTTGTAGAAATGTAAGCACACTTCATATTTTTTCTCAAATGTTCTTCTCTCTCGATGTATTTTCATTAAAAACGAGTAACTTATTTAACCCACAATGCTAAAATAGTCGAATATATTAGATAAACTATGGAAGGTAAATGAATTTCAAAAGTTCAAGGATAAAATGAGATGAAGATGAAACACTAGACACAGACGAAATTTTCATCGAGCTGATGAATTACTCTAAAACGATTCCATGCCCAAAAACTTAAAAAAACATGTCGTTTTAAACGCACAGTATGTCCCATAAAAACCCGAACCGAGTATTTATACCCGTATCAGTAATACCTGTAATTATTTCTCGTATCAGTAATAATCAGTGATACCGCATAATTTTGCTTGAAATTAAATGCTTTTAGTATTCTCATGATGGTGTTACTGATACGGGAAAATAAATACTCTGTTCGGGTTTTTGTGGGACATACTGTATTTACTCCCTTAACTCATCGTTAGACTACATCTTTGTTTGCGATCCCTCTTTAAAATACGTCATCTCCTCTTTCCAACCTAAACTCTCGATAACGATTATAATAGTGACTTTTAAAATCCCATAGCATTTGCTACGACATTATCTCTTGACAAACACTTCCTTGTCTCCAGCACATGACCGCTTGCTGCCCCCACGCAGGTCTGTCTCCATGGAACTGAGCGTCTCTAATCTCAGCTGCGGGGCTAACTAAGCATTTATTCAGGTGGCCGGTAGCACAGATACCGGCTGTAAACAGCCATAAAATAAATTGCTCTCGCATTTCCAAGCCCAGCAATAACAATTCAGAAATAACTAACGTGTGTACAGCTGGCGTTTGTCGTGCTGTGGACAGTCCAAAGCAGCTGGAGGAGCATGAACCGGGAGGAGCATGAACCGGGAGGAGCATGAACCGGGTATTCGGCATGAACTGTATCATGCCGAACCCAAGGGTTCGGCATGATACAGTTTGTGTACTAATACAGTGTATAGTTATGTTCGTGTGTGTGTTTTGAATTTGAAGAAAAAATTACATTTTATTTTTCAAACAACGAGAGGTTCGATGAATGCATGTATGGAACTTGTGGGGTTCAATACCTCCAACAAGGCTAAGAACCGCTGCTCTACGATGAAAAAGCCAAGGTTCGGTTGAAACCTGTTCGAAAACAGCGACTTGGAAAATTGAGATCCAATTCATCAGTAAAAAAAAAGAGTTAGTGGAACGTTCAATTCAATGTTTAATTAACGGTAGAAAAATACTTCAATAAAAACATTGGCGAGAAACATGCACACACAGAAGAAGCAATTCTAAAACTGGCACATTAATTGAACAGAGGCGGTATTACATGAGCTACGACATCAACAACAAAACGAGCACGAACAACATATGCAACAATAATATAAACAATAACACAAGTACCAACAACACACATAAGCAACAGCAATATCAGAAATAATACAAACACCAACAACATAAGCACAAGCGATATCAGCAACAACACCAGCACCACCAACATGAGCAACAACAAAATAAGCCACAACAGTATTAGTAACAACGCGAGCGCCAACAACATGAGCAACAACAACATAAGCAACAACACTATCAGCAACAACCCAATGAGCAACAACACAAGCAGCAGTAATAAGAGCAGCAGCAGTGCAGGCGAGCCTCGCGTACAGTCATTCATCAAAGTAATGACGTTCATATCATAGGAAGACTGTTGCCGGCGACTGTCATCTATCAGATGAGCGCAGTAATTGCATCTAGATCTGACTTCTGCAAGCTGGCGTCAGCGCCTCTAAAATACTCAAATTTGCATAAAATTCAACGCCTAAACAAATTTTGCTGCAGCTTCTCATTTTAAAGAACAAATGAAACTTGTGTTATTTTCAGCAGCAGCTCTGACGAGCTCTTTTGAGAATTTATTGAAAGCACCGGAAATAGTTTTTGTGGTTGTGTTTTAGAAAGATTTTTTTGGCATTTGATTCACTACATTACAGCGATAGTAGAATTTTTGATACTTGAAATCTGTTATACGTATAGCATAAGATACCTTCGAAAATTATTCACCATGTTCATATTAACAATGAAAAAAGGATAGTTCTCATTTCAACTACATAAGTATGAATTTAAACTTTTATTAAAATGTATGTTGAAAAATATCAATTAGTAACTATTAACTGGCTTGCAAAAATTCGCCTCACGATCAACCGATTTCATCATCAGGTGCAATTCCAAAAATAAATCTATTTCTAACCGAAACACATGAATGCAAGTGTCGATTTATTCCTTGAAGCGACAAAACTCAATTCCATCTCGGAATCAGCGGAAGGAATAAAGAGAGCAGAGCAGACAGGAATAAAACAAGTCATCTCCCTTCCTCCCTCCAAGCGCCGCAGAATTCAGCGAGCACTGTCCCCGTAGAACAAAACTTGTTATAAAGAGTCCTTGTTTTGCCGTCGGGACGACCGATGATGTGAACTTATTGAATCATTTGTCGAGGCTCATCTGAGCGAGATTGCCACCAACAGCGCAACATCTCCATGGCAACGACTCTCAATATTGATGGCAATAGTGGCAACTCTGCCCCGGGCAATGTACAATCATATTGCCAATAGAAACTTTGCAACGACCGTCACGAGGTCGGGACGCTCCATCCATTGCTGCTGCACGCAGTAGGAGCAAAAATGCTCTTGTTTCTGCCGGCCCGAACTTTGTTCCTGTAGACCTAGGCACGGTATCTTGTATACCATGTTCGGTCATGTTGACGACACGGTATCTTGTATACATGTTCGGTCATGTTGACGACACGGTATCTTGTATACCATGTTCGGTCATGTTGACGACACGGTATCTTGTATACCATGTTCGGTCATGTTGACGACACGGTATCTTGTATACCATGTTTGGTCATGTAGATGACACAGTATCTTGTATACCATGTTTAGTTATGTTGATGACACGGTATCTTGTATACCATGTTCGGTCATGTTGACGACACGGTATCTTGTATACCATGTTTGGTCATGTAGATGACACAGTATCTTGTATACCATGGTTAGTTATGTTGATGACACGGTATCTTGTATACCATGTTCGGTCATGTGGATGACACGATATCTTGTATCCCATGTTCGGTCATGTTGATGACACGGTATTTTGTATACCCTGTTCGGTCATGTGGATGACACGGTATCTTGTGTACCATGTGCGGTCATGCTGTTCCTTTAATATGAATTAATATATTGGACTAGAGCTCTCGTTTAGTTCCCATTAAAGCATAAAACTCTCCGTAGGACTCGTACAGTCAAGTCTACATAAAGCTCGAGCAGTTATACAAGGAATAACTCTAGTGACAACATTTAGAACGACAGGAGAGATTGAGTCATCACTAAGAAGAGGTCGAATCAGCCCTAAGAAGAGGTCGAATCAGCACTAAAAAGATGTTAGTCATCACAAAGAATATCGAGTCATCACGAGTTGAGTTAGCGCTATGGGGGGCGGGAGTACAAGTGGAGAAGGAAACACAGCCAGAAACGATCAAACAATTCACGTGGTGACATCATTCACTAGTGTTACGACGCCAGCGTTATTGATACAAGCATTCATGGTGACCACTAATAGTGGAATCAATAAACAGAAATTTGTGTTTTATAATTTTTTCATTGGCATATTATTATTGATATTTATTCCATTATTTTAGTGTGATGCGGCCAGTTTCGCTATCATTTATTACCCGGAACATTTTTTCATATGAAGATATCTTTCTTCTTTTACCTTAATTATACCTACTATAACACAGCAACAATTTTTTAATTAAAACCACCGGATATTCAGTGTTATTTTTCTTACATTAGCTGTGCAAACAAGTCCTCGAAAAATTTGTGTACTCTCTCCTTAGCTTCACAAAGTTTGGTGAGAACAACACGTGTGCGTGGATCAGAACAACAGAACAACACAATGAATTGTGCAATCAAGTTCTCTTTCGGAGGCTTCGAATATTTACCCAACGTGTATTCATGCTGATATTCAAAATAGCTTCTTAAATACGTAACTCATTTACTGTATCCCTGCTACAGCTCTCAACCCCATTTTCGAAGAAATTTTCACCAAAGGAAATGAATGTATTTAGTAATGCCCCCTCAAATAATGAGCGAAAAAGAATCTCAAGATTATAAGGGAATAATTAGTTGATCCGAAAGTGTCCATTAAAACAAAAATTCCCTCGAAAGCCGACGTAAAAGTCTGAGAAAGAAAGGCCTTCACAAAGACGTCTCCCAATCCCATCTTAAAGAAGCGGCGGCGGCGATGCGGGCCGATAGAGGGCGTCATAAGATCGTATTTCTCTCATCCGTAAAGTCTTTATGGGCATCGCTGACAGCATCCAGGGGTCTCGCCGATGCTCTCCCTGATAAAGGTCTCGATCGCGGAACGATGGAGGCTTCGAGATGAAGGACTCCACGCGATGACCTTAGCTGCGATGGCGGTATTGGATCCCATCAAACTGTTCAGACGGTGATCCTGGCTTTGATGGTCGGCTCATCGCTTGATGTGAAATTATAGATTTGATGAAGATTATGGGTCTATGAACCTGGACAGTCACCGTGATTTGGCCGGCCTTGTGGACTATGTTCATGGTTGTGAATTTAACATTGGTCACTTGTACCGATACCTGTACGTTCTTCTGGCTCGGTTGGCGACAGTATAGTCTACAAAATTGGTTTAATTTGAGGAAGAAATTTAAACATAGGATGAAGACGAACAAGAAAAACAAAAACTCTTACATCAACAACCTGAAGAAAAATAAAATGTGACTCAAATAAAGACGACCGAGCCATTCCCTTTCTTACCTCACATTCAAGTCCTAACGAGATCACATTTCCACACAAGACGCCATGTGAAATGAAAAAAGGGATAAAATCTTATGTTCGACTGATCAACAAACTCGCAATGGAACAATAAATTTGAATTTCTTCGTGCCACATTAAAACCGTTATATCATCCCTAATAGTGGCTTAGTAAAATCTGTAATTTAATGTTGATCTGATACACACCTAAAATCCACGAAATGATTATAACGGATTACTTTGAAAACAATATTTCGAAGTCCAGCATCCCATTGAAACAATAGGGACCATGTTTCACGATGAAACTTTCCTAGGATCACATGATAGCGGACTCGGACAAGAATGGCAGACGTTTTGTGTGGGAAATAAAGGCGGAACAGTCGAGGGAATGAGGGAAGTTCCGAGGGTAATGGGGCCTCTCAGATGACACCGTCCTGTACTTCACGCCGTTAATAAAAATATGGAGAAGCCTAGGTGGTCTTAGAGTACTTGTGCGTTGCCTAAGAAAATAAATAACTTCAGATCAGATGGTCTCGCATAGTACTGAGGACCTGTGAACGGGCTGCACGGTAAGAATAAATTTGATTCTTAGTACGTTACTCATACACATTTTTTTAAATTTTTCCATTTAATTCATCACTAGTAAAATAACCATACTCTGCACTTCAAACGGAAAAACTCTGATGAATTTTGATAAAATTTATGAGATTTTGACGTAAAGTACTCTTTTTACACTGTTGTAGTGAAAGTGATTCGGTATTGTTTATTTAGCAAAGCGGTCACTAAATTTACAAAGTTAAGACTCAACATAACATTGGTTCTGCCACATGATAAATGTTCTAAATTGATTCATGCTTCTAAAACATAAAAATAATTAAAGTGTCTACTGCGTGTCCAAAGAAGAGATTAGATCTACAGTAACCCTTATTGTTCATTTGTGCGTCATGCCATGTCGGCATCTACTGATTTATTCATTCATACCCAGATATAAAGAGTTTATACCAATTCTGAGTACGCTGTTTCTGTGTAGCAAGTACCAAATAAAACGTTATTTACGAACCTCCCATGAGCGTTGGCTGATTCGTACTTACTTCTCTGTCTGGCGACTTGTGCTAAATTGAAGTGCTTGGATTTGGATTACTAGCAATGGCAATCGTAATTGAGAATATTCACAATGTTTACATTTATAATCAAGTTAAAGGGATTTCTCAGATGCAATATAAGCGAAGATGAATTCTTTTTAACTCGAATAAATTGTTCTTTGATCGTACAGAGAAAGCTTATCGCTTTCAGATGTAAGAGTGTGAAAAAGTATTCAGAAATTTGTAACTCTCTTGCATTAATCAGTCATTTGTTTTGTCGACAATAAATGATGAATTTTTCTTTGAGGTTATAGCATACCAGTCATACCAATGACTGATTTTACATACCAATTTCAAAACTACACACCAGTCTTAAATGTTACCTGTACTGAATTATGTTTTCATAGACAAATTCATCTCCAATGCTTCACGTGAATGTTCGCTGGGCGCATATCGTTAGTGCTCAAGTTGGTGCACAATGCCACATAAAATATCCAAAGACGTTCCACCAGTGACCATTGGTCAGCTAGAGACCAGGAGAGCTGGAATTGAATCATCCCCGAGTTACTCCATCATTTCATAACAAAGCCTCAAGCAATCAAGAAGTCTTGAGCAAGATGTCAGAATTTGACCCGGTCTGACTGAAGCTCCTCGAGCCTGCTCTTGAGATCCTCTGAGTGACTTTATGGCAGAACCTCCGGCAGTTGAGCTCGAAATTGCCTGACCAGGACCAGTTCAAGTGGAGAGTACATTGAGGGAGGCTCCGAGCAGCCGACCCACCACTCGAGAGTGGCCAAAGTGCTTATGACTTCCGTTCCAGTCCTGCGGAATTCGACATTGCTAGAGAAAATGCAACTTTGCGATGGTGGCAGCGGTGGGATAGTATGAGTATAAGGTTCAAATCTGCATGGTGTCCAAAATGTTGAAAAAAAATCATCGTTAAATGGTACCTGTGGAAATTCCTATGATGAATGCAGCTGCAGTTGAAAAAAGTTAGTTTTATTTGAATTCGATGATGGAGACAGATGAAAGTCAAAAGCTAATGTTATATTGACAGAAAAAAACACAAGCCAATAATTTCATGCTTGAATCATTATTTCTATTAACATAAATATCTATACAAGTATAATTAAGGAATGTTGTTCAGCATCATGGCTTCATTTCCTGTACCATGAGTTATTGAAAGGCAATTCGTGGCCAGAAAATATGCTTTTTTATTCAAATAGTAGTGTAGCTCATGTTTATAGTTCTGTGGATTGATAATGCACATGAGTCAAATTATGCCTGAATACACTTCTTCACATCTTTATGAATCCTACAAATATAGTAATAAAGAAATAATTACACTCTAATCAATTCATTTAGAGCTAACAGTGATTTCGCGTCTGCTTTTCTCTATTTGTGTTTGCTTTTATCTCAATTTTTCTCAAGCTCCTCAGTCGGAGCCAACGCTGATCTCGTCATTGAAACACGATGCTGGCTCGCAAAAGCCAATTCCTAAAACAAATCCTGTAATCGGATCATAGGGGAACTTTTTCTGGAAGTTACAAACGGTGTGCTGGGGTCAGTTTCCGCAGTGACTCCGATGAGGGTCGTTAGCGATGAGGGTCGTTAGCGAGGGCTTGTACAAAACTGCAGACAGAACGCGGGCAGACCGAGGGCAAAAACCTAGCGCCTCCACATCGGGAAGATCGAAAAAACTGAGAGCGACCACCAATTACAATCCTCATTTAGTGAGACGAGTTGAAGGTTTGTTGGAAGCGATGTTCTTGTGTTTTATTGATAGACAAAATCTAAATGAGGATTTGAACTCCAAATGCACAGTTTTCAAGATTTTCGACATGCGCACATGCGGAAAAAGAGCACTTAGATCCATTTAACGTGTTCAATAGGACTTTTGACTGCGGGATCTGTTCGATAACTTCGGTCCATCATTTGATTTTGAAGTCTAAACGAAAATGCCAATTCTTGTCTAAATATTACAGTAGGATAGGATAATGGACCATGTTTTTGAAAATATATGCGCGATGAACTCTGACGCTGGTTGCATGCAAATATTTATTGCAACGTACTCGTACATTTGGCAGATCTGATTACAGAAAATTGCTGCGCTTTTATGCGTTCTTAATCTTATTAAAGACCTGAACTTTAAAAAACACTTTCTGCCATGTACGCTGCAGAGATGTGTGCTGCAGAGATGTGCACTGTAGAGATGTGCACTGTAGATATGTGTACTGCAGAGATGTGCACTGCAGAGATGTGCGCTGCAGAGATGTGCACTGTAGAGATGTGCACTGTAGAGATGTATAGTGCAGAGATGTGCACTGCAGAGATGTGAACTGCAGAGATGTGCACTGCAGAGATGTGCACTGCAGAGATGTATAGTGCAGAGATGTGCACTGCAGAGATGTGCACTGCAGAGATGTGTACTGCAGAGATGTGCACTGCAGAGATGTGCACTGTAGAGATGTATAGTGCAGAGATGTGCACTGCAGAGATGTGTACTGCAGAGATGTGCACTGCAGAGATGTGCACTGCAGAGATGTATAGTGCAGAGATGTGCACTGCAGAGATGTGCACTGCAGAGATGTGCACTGTAGAGATGTGCACTGTAGAGATATATAGTGCAGAGATGTGCACTGCAGAGATGTGTACTGCAGAGATGTGCACTGCAGAGATGTGCACTGTAGAGATGTGTACTGCAGAGATGTGCACTGTAGAGATGTGTACTGCAGAGATGTGCACTGCAGAGATGTGCACTGCAGAGATGTGCACTGCAGAGATGTGCACTGCAGAGATGTGCGCTGTAGAGATGTGTACTGCAGAGATGTGCACTGCAGAGATGTGCACTGCAGAGATGTGCACTGCAGAGATGTGCACTGCAGAGATGTGCACTGCAGAGATGTGCACTGTAGAGATGTGCACTGCAGAGATGTGCACTGCAGAGATGTGCACTGCAGAGATGTGCACTGCAGAGATGTGCACTGCAGAGATGTGCACTGCAGAGCTGTGCACTGCAGAGATGTGCACTGCAGAGATGTGCGCTGCAGAGATGTGCGCTGCAGAGATGTGCGCTGCAGAGATGTGCGCTGCAGAGATGTGCGCTGCAGAGATGTGCGCTGCAGAGATGTGCGCTGCAGAGATGTGCGCTGCAGAGATGTGCAATAAATGTAGAAGAAATGAATTGAAAATGCTTAAATAATTCAATAAAAAGAACATGTAAATCTGTACGCACCCTTTCATAAATACCTGAAAAATAAATAAACTTCAGAGACATTCTTAGCTTCATTTCAGTGGCTTTTCCACTGCCAGAATACTTTTATAAATAAATAAGCGGCTGTTGCAACTTATTGGTTCTGATGTCCAATTTAAATCTCATGTTCATGTGATCTTTCCTGACGCTCCCCCTGCGGCTGACAACAAACAAAAGTCAATCAGCCGAGTAAAGGAGATCGAGTGGCATCATTACTATGAATGTTTTTCCTCGGGAATATTTAAATGTCAAAAATGCAATCGGTAAAAATCACTTAGCCGGCTCCTTGTCACAAAAAAATTGTGTAAATCGAGAATTATCCAACAGTAGCAACAGTAGCAACAGTAGCAACAGTAGCAACAGTAGCAACAGTAGCAACAGTAGCAACAGTAGCAACAGTAGCAACAGTAGCAACAGTAGCAACAGTAGCAACAGTAGCAACAGTAGCAACAGTTGCCTCATAAAGCATTTCTGCATTTTTATAAAAACGCAATATCTCGTAAAATTAGCAGCGACCGTCAGCATTTCAAATTTCCATTTTACACCACACATGAATCCTAATTTTACCTCGGATTTAAAAGAGCAGAAGATAAACCTTGGACAAAATGTTCTTGGTTCAGCTTTCGGAATGTATTAGTTGTGTAAGCTTAGTAAAGTAAAGTGAAACGAAACTAATACTTGTGTTATTGCTTAATTTCTCAATTATCCTCCGTCTAGTATTGTATTCCCGTCACAGTCATTTTTCAGATGAAAATGAATGACATAATGCAATAATGAATTTTTCCCCACTTTAAGGATTCTTGACACCCCCTTTTCCCTCGTGTGCTCCCCACCCTTCCACTCTCGCTAAATGTTGTGACTAATTCGACCTTCAGAGTGCCAAGCTCGATCACAACAATAATAGAAATTTAACCAACATGATTCCCAAAAAACCACTTTCAGTTCAAAAATCGGCACAAACACCAATTTTGACAGGGCACCTCATATGGCAAGTCACAAATTTAGGTAATGACTGCCATCTTGGATTCATGAATTTATTCCTCGTCAGGCGAGCTGTAATAAGCGGAATGTCTCGGCCGTCTTTCATGCAAATATAAGCCGCCAAAACTACACCAATAATAAAACCCTGGAGGGTCTTTAGGAGCTTTGCCCTGGCGTCTCTGTATTTAGCAGAGTTGCATCTACGTACTTACATTCCTAAGGCTTTTCGTGGGTCAGTGCAATGGAAATAGGTTACCGTGCTTGTACTAAGGCTGCTTGCGCTTAAAAAATTCTTACATGTAATTTGAAGCATTTTAGAAGGATCGTTTAGTACATTTTCAAGATGAAGTCTTGTCATTATATGTTTTACACGTATTTTGACATCGAAATTCATCAAATTTATTTTGTATTCGTGTAATATTTGACATTTATTTGGGGCCATTGATGCAAATACATCTTAGTGCAGCCATGCAAACTTTAAAAAAACATGAAATTAACTGCAGATCTTTCAAGCGACACACTGGACGTGCACAGCAGGAGCACAGTTCACCTCTTCAAGATGTTCAGTCAGTACACCAATTGTTTTTACTTCAGCTCTTCACATACTGTAATTAGCTGTTCAGCCTTTTCACTTACGGTATAAAATTAAACTGCTGCTACAAATTCGGTCAGCACGTAGATCATTTGAGAGTGGGCCGTCGGTAAAGCAAATTGGTTATCTGCACAGATTCGGTACATTTATTTGGGAAATGCTTATTATCTCTGCTTTCGTTTGTTACATTTACAGCTTACATCTCCAGGTTTTATTCACTGGCAGTTTTCACCCCTTTTTAAATTAGAAACTGTAAGCTTTAGCAGTAACTGAATTTTATGCCGCGCTGTTGTTCTCTATTGCGTTACCTTTTCTATTGCACACAATAAAACAATCTTAACTCCTCTGCACAGTACTTCGTTCTTTCCCAATCCGAGTTTTTGCAATCATTGCAACAAAATGTACACAGTGATGATTTACTCATGAGTCATCAGCAACTCTAGATGATATTCAACCTCATGCTGACGTCCTTATTTCATTTTATGCTAAATCCATCCTATACTGAATGCATCCTCTTCTAAATTCATCCCATGTTAAATCCATCCCATTAATAAGTTCATCCCATGCTGAATTCCTCCCATCCTGAATCAATCCCATTCTAAATTCATTCCATGCTAAACACCTCCCATGATAATGCAATCCCAAGCGCCACCCATGTCACTCTAAATCCATAGCTTACAAAATATAGGATTAAATACTCCAGAATGTGAGGCTTGTCACTGCAAGCTACAGTTCAATTTCCGAGAACACCCTCAAGTTTCATCAAGCAGAAATAAGCAACCCCGCTTTTTACGATTACGAGTTTGCATGTTGCCAGTCCTAAAATAATTGTACTACATTTTTTTAAGCGAACTACGTCTTCCATGAATAGTTTTACGAGCGCACATCTTATGCTCGTCACTAAGCCCGTATTTACGTCACCAATACTTAAATATTCTTATGCACGTCACTAAGCGCGTATTTAAATACGTCACCAATACTAAAATATTCTTCAAACGGACCGAGGTTTATTACAGTCATCTCGTCGTCCTAGAGTACATGCAAATCGTGATTTCTCGCATCTGTTCAATATATTCAACAGCAATTAACACTGAATAAACCTTGACTCTTTTGTGCTCATTGTTTTGGGAATCTAAAAGTAAGTGCCTCCCTCATTCACGCAGCGCTCTCGGCAGCTTTTATCTCGGCCGTTTCTCGGCAGTTGATTGACAATTAGAGATGTTCACGATGTTCTTTTCTCGCTACTGAAAGCTTTTATTCTTTTGAGTAATTACGTCCGTAAAGTTTACAACAGTGAAGACTGTTGAGAAACGCGGCTCTTCTCAGATGGAGAGACGGGACTGTTCAAAAGAGAAGAACATCCTGCGCATACTTTAGCGCGTTCTTTCGTTTCAGGAAACATAGCTCGATTGTGGATATCTTTCGAGTTTGAGCTTCATGAATAGATGAAAGAAAATATATTGTTTCTCATGTGATTTAATTTACATTTTTCATCCAAATGAATCAACCTCAGCAAAAACGAGCTATCCTGCTATATATATATTTATATATATATATATTTCAAATTTACATTTGGAAATATTTTGTATTTTCATTTAAATCTGCCTCAAAGTTAACCAGATAAAAATGAATTAGTGGAATAAAGAAAGGGAGCATTGGAACAGTTTATTTTAATAATTTTCCGTGGAACAACTTTTATTTGAAAAAAATATTGCTATCCTTTTGGACGATGTAGGTGCACTAGTATTCTAGTATTCATGCTGGCTGTGGGTGAATCATTGAGCGGTTGCAAGGAACAGAACCCTACACAATAGACGGTCTTAGCCAAGGTAGAAGAAACTAAGGCAGGGTCGAACCAGTCTTTCTTTCGCCGACCGTGTGGCAATGCTGACGTCATGGCAACGATCCAATAGCAGCGCTCATGTTGCATCTGGCAACACTTCTAGCCCCAAATCTGGCCCTGCTATTGGCCTAACGACACGTCGCAATGGTGACGTCACAAAATTTTTTTGAATTGAAGCCGTTCTAATGGCTAGCCGAGCAAGAGGATGTGTATTTCCCCCATACAAATGACTCTACCTTGTTTCCTCTACCATGGTCTTAGACGCAGCTTCACCAGGACGAGAAGTCAGCGAAGTCAAAAATATTTTGCCTGCTGCCTGCATTGTTTATGAGGAAGCCCAGTAGCTCGGCTACGCTGATAAATTTTCAATACGGACGACCTCTCCATTTCCAGCAGTACTTATTTTAAGCCGTTCGAATTGATTTACGGAGAGTGGTGAATATTCAGTAACATTCTCTAAAGGTCTTGAGATAACGGCCTGAAACATGATGAGTTTTCAGAGCCTTCATGGACAACGAGTTACTGAAGCAAGCTCACAATTTTTTGAGAGATGCAACCTCATATGCTTGCTTCAGCGCGTAATATTTCCATGTATTAAATAGAGTATAATAGGGCATGGTGAGATTGTTTTTATTTTAACTCAAAAGGTTTTTGAACAGATCGCCTTTAATTTTCCCAGTGGTCATGTGTAAGCATAATACGAGTTGAAAAACTGATAGTGAAACAAACGGTTCATAAATTGTAGTCATGAACAATTCCGGCATTGGTTGTAAGGCCAAGTGGTAATAAGCTAATCAGGAAACTGAGAGTCGTGCTGGCATTTGTATTCAAGCCAGCAAACTGAACGTCGTGATTCGCAGTCGTGACGTCGATACGACACGACAGCCGTTCAAAGTAAACAGTATGTCCCACAAAAACCCGAAGCGAGTATTTATTTTCCCGTATCAGTAATACCTTCAAAAGAATACCATGAGCATTTAATTTCTGGCAGCATTATCCTTCAAAATAACCCTATAGAAAAGGCATTACTGATTATGATGGTATTACTGATTCGGGAAAATAAATACTCGGTTTGGGTTTTTGTGGGACACACTGTATAGTTGCTAGTCGTCACAGAAAAATTGCCTGCGAATCAGTAATGTTAGTCAAAAGTAGAATTTACTACCAGCAATGCAAATAGTATTCGCAGTTAGTTCTGATAAATGGCTAAAGTTATAAATCTTGCACGAAAGAGGAATTCATAATTGTAACTAGTAAGCGCAATTCACAAAAAAATCAGCAGTTGTGAGAAAAATAATGTAGAAAAAATTCCATATTTCTCTTATCAAGAATGCTCTTTACGTGAGACGACGTCTCTGTACGTGAGACGGCGTCTCTGTACGTGAGACGGCGTCTCTGTACGTGAGACGGCGTCTCTATACGTGAGACGGCGTCTCTGTACGTGAGACGGCGTCTCTGTACGTGAGACGGCGTCTCTGTACGTGAGACGGGGGCCACTCGACCAAGCCGTGATTGCAAACTACTCTGAACGTCGCGTCTTTTGCGTACCGAACTTGCGCTCTGGTTTTTGGTTGGCCAAGAAATCAATATTTCATAAAATGCGACTTTTGCTTCTCACATGACTTAACAAGTTGACGTTTTTTGATAATTTGGGCGACGTTTTTCGAGAGCTCGCTTTTCTTCAGGCCTCTGCAATCAGCGACTCATCCGCCGAGAGAAAAAATGGCGGACGGCTAACTTCTCAAATCTTAAGAGCTGAACTTAGGCCAAATTCTACAAAGAGTCCCACGAGGGATGGAAAGAAGTCCCCTTCCTTCCCCCTCCACTGTCGCGGAGGTCTTCAGAAGCTCGAAAGTTCGTCCGTCACGATTGGAAACGAAGAGACTTGGACTGTCGGGGGAGGCATGTTACCGTGGCGAGTGATTGGGGACGCCCTGTTTGGTCAATCCGTTGCGTCCTTCCTGATTGATCGTGATCAATTCATATGTCCGTTTAATCAATCCATTTGGCTCTTCGTGTTTGATCATGATCCTTTTGAAGTAATTGGACTTACTTGGGTCAATCCATTATGTCCATTAAATCAATCCATTATGTCCATTCGGTCAATACATTGTGTCTTCTCTGATTGGTCCTGATCCTTTTGAAGTGGTGCGACACTCTCGTGCAAAGCAGAACAACTGGCGTCTAAAACCTTTCCTCCATTCCGTTATGTAGTCTAAATTTCGTTAGTTCAAACCTAAAAGCTCACGCATGCGAAACAATTCATGACTTGTGAAACACATCATTCTTACGTAGTTAGTTTTTGTCCTTGTCTCAATTTTAAACGCATTTCCTTGAGAGTAAATTTAGTAACGCGATAATTATCCTGAAATTCCCTTCATAATTAAACAAAGAAGAGTACAAAGTTCTCCTGTCACCCGAGGCTTCTGAGCCCACCGAGTATAGAGAATATTGTGAGTATTTTTTGAGGCAACCCAAGAGAGAGTTTCCAGTACACGGAATTCGTATTTGGATCATTAATAATTTATTGAAGACTAATTCTTCACCGGTCAAAGTTGATGTTTTGAATGCAATCGCGAATCTACGACAATTCTTCAGGAAATATTGCAGAAATGTATAATCATCAGGAAATATTAAACAAATGTTATGGTGTAGACAACAAATATGGCCTCGTAAGTCAGCATGTCGGACGCCTGTTTCCTAGAAGCCCTAGTTAGTGAGACGCCAATGAGTGTTTTTGTAGGGTTTTGGGGTATTCGGGTTATCACGATTGTTCTTGTTCTGAGGTCCTAGAGGTTCGGTTCTAGAGAGCACGAGAGGGGGTGGAGAAGTGACACACCATACGAGATGATCCTTTATTGAAGTGATGTGCTGAATTATACAAGTACAATGAACGGTACACGGGCGGGGCACCGCCCAGCACCGCTGTGCTGGCACACGCCACAGACTCGGCGGTGCTGTCTGACTACTCCTCTGCCTCTCTGGCTGACTCTACAGCGCATTATATACGCAACCGTATCTGAAGTGGGCTTTCCCGTATTGATAATAATAACACAAGAAATTCCACTCCGACATTTTGAGAGAACCAGACCAAGGAGTTTGAATGATGGAGAACTTGAGCTGCCGTCCGACTATCAATTTATTTCCAAAAGTATTTCATCCGTTCCCTCACATTCGTAACATGGAAATTCTCTCACCATTTCAATATAGCTACCTTACCAGCCACAGTTACTTGAATTCAAAATCATAAATATTTATTACCATTGATCCTGAAATTCCTCAGCGTTAAAATCATAAATTGGAAAACAATTTCTCTGAATATATATTTAAGTACACCCAGTCACCTAATGCTCGGAAATTTTTGCTCAATACTTAAATGATATTGTGCGCTCATCCGATAATTAACCTCACCTCTTAACTTTTATCTTAATTTGGTAACCTCTACCCTCACCCCTTAACCTCTACACTCACCCTTTAACCTCCACCTTCACCTCCCAACCTTTACCCTGAGCTGGTAACAGCGCAACGTCGGCTGTCTGGCACACCATCCAATTAACCGCACCAGTTCCCCCCACAACCCCAACCCCCTCCCCTTGGGGCTGTGCAAAGCGGAGATGTGGCATGGGGGAGAGACCACATGAGAGAGGAGAAAAAAAATTTATAAGAGTAAAAGAACAAAGGTTGTAAGAGGAGAAAAAGAGCTGTAAGAGAAGAAGAAGAAAAAAGTGGTAAGGAAAGGAGAAAAAAGGATGTGAAAAAAGAAAAAAAAGGATTGTAAAAGAAGAAAAAGAGTTGAAAGAAAAGGAGAAAGAGGGTTGGAAGAAAACGAGAAAAAGGGTTGTAAGAGAAGACGAAAACGGATTGTAACAGGAGAAAAGGTATTGTAAGAGAAGAAGAGAAGAGTTCAAGAGGCGATAAAAGGAGATGTGAGAGGACACGATAAAGGAAAAGGATAAAAACACGAGTGAGTGGATGAGAGAAAATAGAGAAAGATAACTAATGAGAGAAGAAAATTTTTAGAGGGAACAAACAAGAAATATGAAAAAGATGTGTGGAGAGGTTATGATATATTGAGCGGTGATGTGTGGGGTCATGAATTGGGAACTCATGATGTTAGGTCATGATGTGTTGAGTCATGATGTTTACAATCATGATGTAATGGGTGATGCATTTTGGGGCTATAATGAACATTTAGTCATAATGTGTGAGGTCATGATATGTAGTCATGAAATATTAAGTTATGAAATATAGTCATGATATATAGTCATGATGTATGAGGTCATGATCTATATAGTTATGATATATAGTCAAGATAGATGGTCATGATACATAAAGTTATCAAGTGTGGGGCTAGGATGTACAGAGACTACCACAGAATTAGTGAGCCTCTGGAGGGGGGTCTGAGTGAGGGGGGAAGCAAGAGGCGGGGGAAGGGGGTAGGAGGCAAGGGGGTAGGGAATGCGGGGGAGGGGGGGGCCTACTAAGAGGTCGATCAAAGTTAGGCTCCCTTGAGGTGAGAGGTCAACTTCTTGTCCACCATTAGTGAGATCCTGGTCTTGATGATGAGGTCCTGGTCTTGATGGTGAGGTCCTGGTTCTGATGGTGAGGTCCTGGTCATGATGGTGAGCCCCAGGTCTTGATGGTGAGGTCCTGATCCTGATGGTGAGGTCCTTGTCATGATGGTGAGCCCCAGGTCTTGATGGTGAGGTCCTGGTTCCGATGATGAGGTCCTGATCTTGATGGTGAGGTCCTAGTCTTGATGGTGAGGTCCTGGTCTTGATGGCGAGGTCCTGATCCTGATGGTGAGGTCCTGGTCTTGATGGTGAGCCCCAGGTCTTGATGGTGTGGTCCTGGTTCTGATGGTGAGGTCCTGGTCATGATGGTGAGCCCCAGGTCTTGATGGCGAGGTCCTGATCCTGATGGTGAGGTCCTGGTCATGATGGTGATCCCCAGGTCTTGATGGTGAGGTCCTGGTTCTGATGATGAGGTCCTGATCTTGATGAAATTTTGATACAGATGGTGAGGTCCTAGTTTTGGAAGTGAAATCCTGGTTTTGATAGTGAGACACAATTCTGGTGCAATGCTCTCCACCCTGACACTGTACCCCTACACTGATACGGTCCAAACTTGCAGTTTATCCCAACAAAAGTGTGCGCATAATCTCACGCCGCCGCCAAGGCTCAAGTGAAGACTCAAGCTGACTTATACTCCTCCTGAAGTGCTAAGTGCCCTCAACAAGCGCCTCCAACTCCGCAGGACCTCGAGCAAGTCACCCAACTTTGGCCCACAATTAGGCTCAGAGCTGATCAATCGGACAGATGAGCGCGAAAACTTCATTCAACTTGAGTCCTGGGACAAAAATTCCTCGTGAATCAGGTTTATCAGACTAAGGCAGGGGTTCTTAACCTTGTTGGAAGTTTCCCAGTAAATCAGGTTTGTAAACTAACGCAATGGTGCTTAACCTTGCTGGAGATACTGAACCTCACAAGTTCCATGCATGCATTCATCGAACCCTTCGTAGATGGAAAAGTTAATGCGCTTTATTTCTTCAAATTCAAAACATTTGAATCGATATAACCATTTTATGTATTAGTGCACAAACTGTGCCATGCCCAGCCCAGGGGTTCCACTCACCGAACCCCTGGGGTGCGATTGAACCAAGGTTAACCCCGTGCTGATGTGAGGAATGGAATTGTATCTAGAAAAGGTAAATTAATTCCCAGAGATCGCCTCAGAAAATGGTGGTTGCAGTTCGGCATCCCTGGACTCTAAACGAGTTATAAATGATTTCACGGTAAGACTCGTTTGTAACTTGAAGCAAAAGTTGGGTTAATGTATTTTGTAAAAAATTCAATGTTTCAAACAACTCATTTTTGACAATCCCCACGACATGGAGTGAAGTATTTGAGGTTTATCATTGATTATACAACGAGCTTGCAAACATCATCGTAATAGTTATTTTCGATGAACAAAACTTACTATTCCTGTTTACATGACAGTTACATCTCAATGACCTCATACTAATAATACATGAAATCGATGAACAAAGCTCAACATTCATGTTTACGTGACAGGTACGTCTCAATGAGCTCACTCTTTTTCGTCAATCCCCACGACATAGAGCTTGGGACTTTATATTGATAGCTATATATAGTTCATCACAATCAGTGGAGGCACGTCCGCTCGGGATGTCACCAAGAAATTTCACTGCAGGATTAGGATCGGATGTTTTTATTTGCCGCAGAATAAAAAAACATGAGTAGTTCTGATCAAACATTGTTGGATAGCATAGTTTTTAGTGATGTGTCACATTTACTCGAAAAGTAGGCCAAATGGATAAAATTATCAAGAAATAAAATTCAAATTCTGATCTGTTCAATGGAACATATATCAGCCTTTTGCAATGATACTTTACAAACTACACCATTTTTAAATTGGCAATTTTTTTAGCGTTCACTCTGTACAACGAACTTTCAAACGACGACGTCATCCTAATAATAGTTGTTGTCAATGAAGAAGAAGTTAATATTCCTGTACACATGACATTCCATCTCAAAAGTTAACATTCCTGTTTACATGACAGATCGAGTTGCGCTGTAATGATGATAGAACAGAGCGCTACTGAAGCTGTTGCACAGCCGCACAAGAAGGGTTGCAGTCCCCATCTCCTCAGTATGCAAGCACGGCTGTACCGCAGTAACCGCAATGGATATTAACTGTAGAGACCGCAATGACATAGGGTCTGACGTATTGCTGGATCAGCTAATTACACTTCCACCCACCCTCGGTTGTTAATCCTAAAGCTAAGTATTGTATGGTCTGCTTTAGTTAACCTAAAGCTAACCTTCATCAAGTGTAGGTGATGTCTGAGGGGCAAGCTGATATTTCAACAAAAAAAGCCTGTGTGTATGTGTATGTGTGTGTGAATGTATGCCTCTGCTTAGCCCTCATGAGGTTCATTCACAGAAAACATTGAGTCGATCATTGGAAATTTTTAAAATGTTCGCATCTAATTCACATACATTTGATGTATATACGCTTGTATTTGAGTACATTTTACTCCTCGTTCCGATTGGCATTACGTCGCAGTTGTGATAGCGAACTACTCTCAGCTACTCTCACCGAGCGTCACCATGTAGGACACGACTGGTACCCAAAATATAACCACCCCAGAGGCTGCCAAAATCATTGTTATTATTTTTGAAGCGTTATTAACATAGTCTTGCAGCGAACATTCACTTCACTTTTTCCAAATGATAAACCCACTCTACCTCTTTCACTCCATTCAATCCCACCCTCACTTCCCTCTCACTCCCCCTCACTCCCCCTCACTCCCCCTCACTCC